>JAOBYG010374402.1:0-16136 GCA_025403545.1 Epizoanthus stellaris
AGTGGTTGACATAAACTAAATGGAGCAAATCCACTCAAATTTCATCTATTGCTGTGCCTTCTTGCCCCGCTTTTTGATCCACTGCTGCTTTGCATCACAAACATTGCATTGGGGGTAGAAGCCCTCTTTCTCCAGCACACCATCCTCTGCCCCACAATGGATACAAATACGTTCGTATCCAGCAGAATAGAACGCAAACTCGATCTGCGAGTTGCAGGTCAAATTGGCACGCACGTGGACTTTCGAAAGGCTGCTCCCGTCCTCCATCTCAATGTCACTGAGAACACTCCCGCAGCTGTACAAGAGGTTCTCAAGTGCTGCCTCTACCTCTTCGCGCTCGGTGGCCTTCAGCTTCTTTTGCGCGTGTCAATGGAAACAATGAGCCGCTCTATAATAATCTATCAGAAGAACTTTCAATTTTATTCAACTACTAATCAAGTCCAAAATCGTGATAAACGGCAAAGCAAACATTGTTCATGGAATCTTATAAAAATCTCGGGATCATTTTACAAGAAATGTATGCAAATAAATTTTTTTATAAAAATAAAAAAAAATCATGGTCGGAGGCTTTTTCAATGGTCGGGCGGGGATGCTAACCAACTAATTTTTTTTATTTGGCCTAATTAGCCGTACACACTGGACAAGTGGCTTGAGTGGTTGCTCCCCTGGGCACTGACAGAAAGTAAAACGGGCTACACAGTATTTGCACGGAAGCTAAAGTATTTTCTACGATACAAAACCTATCAGTCCAAGTGAATTGACGTGATTTCGATCTATTTTCGCTGCAGGTTGCCTTTCGAGCGAGGCAAACAACAAACGCATTAATGACCCTAATGAAAACACGCCTGTTCCATCTCTGGGGATAGGCCTTCTCCCTGCGCTGGCTCTAATGCTCAAATAAACACTAAGAAACGAGAGTTCCCCACCGCCTTCTGTGGTCGTTGGTCTGCAAATCACCATAGAAGACACCTGGTAGTTCGAATTCCATTGGCCTTTTTGCACTGAGCCCAGCTCCCATGTGGGATAGAATCTTTGAAGGCAATTTAATGTCTTAATTATTCAGTGGATATTGTTCAGCGCCGATTTGTTTGCTAATAAAGCTATTTTTCTACACGTGTATTCGCGAACAAAGTGTTGCAGCGAACGATGTGATACGGTGCGTGCCACGTTCAAAGTTTTTAATAAATTTTATCGGAGATTTGTAATCATTGCTAAGCCCAAGCACAGTGCTTAATTTGCAAAGGACTCCCTGTTTGACTAACCACTATATCCGTGGCTCATTAAATTTTCTAATCACAATAAATCTCAGCAAATTACACATTACCTTGACTAAAGTGTACACATCCTCAATTCTTTACTCTTTCAAGCCTCTCCAAGGGGCTTTCAATTTGCTTTTGGGGAAATTAGCAAATCTATACTTTTCCGGTGTTTATGAAGTTGCAGTAAAAATAAGTCTCTAAATTTTTCTTGTTTTGCGATTTTCTCAACGAAAGGAAATTAACAGTGTTTTCATACGAGGCGCTGTGCTTTGTATTCTGGTGCGCATTAAAGCTTGTTTCCAAGAACCAATTTCCTCACACTCACCCCATAATCACAGCACTACGCAATGATTACCTATTCAGGATCTGAAATTTGATGTGTCTTGTAATGATCGCAGAAATTATTTGGTAGCGTGTTTACCTCGGCATATAAAACAGATTGGTGTGAAACAACTTGCACAAAAACGGCCTCGGTTTATTGATCTTTGATATAAAACTTACATGTTTTCTTATTTTAAGTTTAGTTTCGGCCCATTTAGTCAATTCAACTTTAATGAGGGGCACCCATTTGTTACGGAATAATCAAGTCTCGACAGTTACACTATTAAAGGCAGTCGGAATAAAGACAGTCATTGTTCAACGTGGAATACTCCCTCGACTTATTTTAGAAGTCCATTAGTTTCCTCAAGGCTGTGATTGAACACGACATAATGAGTTGGAAGAGTAATGAGTGAAACCATTTTGATGCAAATTTAATTTCCTCGCTCCTATTTAAGTGTCGAAAAATTTCCGTACTATATTCTCGACTTTTTAAAACTAAGTGTAATGATAAAATGTTTTCTTTAATTTAATTTACTTTGCCTTTTAGGTGATATTTAGTGTAGCTCTAGATCTTTCTAAACAAAATATCAGCCTGGGTAATTTCCGTAGGTTTAAATGTACCAAATTCGCGTGTAAATGAGTTCAGGAGTTGACATGAGATCAGTTCTCCTTGTCTCTTGTCTTTTCACTTATGTAAGAGTGTACAGACATCTGAGTGATCCTGTCTAGATTAAAATACGAACGCCTAATTATAAAATAAAGATTTTGAGTTTGTGCAAACATGTTTATACACCTTTGTTCAAGCCACGCGACTGACACGCGCCAGCCAGCAGGTGCCTTGGACAAGATCACGGGTACAGACTTCATTTTACGGGCCATACTGTCCGATATTTAACTTTGGTTCAGTCCCTAACCTATATCTCTTGTAGCACCTCGCTCGGCGAGCTTATCCGAGAGATATTTTGTCTCAGTAGTTAACAAGATGGCTGCCTAATGCAGAATCGAATTTGTGACTCGAAAACTATATTTGTTTTTTTATTACTAGTGAGTACAGGCTCTCTTAATAAAGAAATTCCGTATTAATAGTAAGCATTTCTATTGGCGAGAGTTTAGAATACTACTAATTAAATCATCCTTTCTAATTACCCGTGATTGATCTACGCGCTAAATCTTTTATATTTATTAATTCGTAATTGGAAAGGAACGTGTTTATACGTTTATCTCAAGGCACTGTTAATTCAGAAATTTTTTATCAGAGCTTGTAAACACTAAGTAGGCCAGTTGACCAGCATTTAATGCTTGAGTTTGACATATTTCTCATGTTTTCGTTCGGCGCAACTTCTCAAAAAGACAAATTCTTCAGTTATGCCTTTCGCTCGTTAAAGATCATCAAAATACCGACGTTTGTAACGTAGAAGTGTTTAAGAGGGTACATTTGGAAGAAGACACTGTTTAATCAATTACTTGCACAGGTTTGATTGCACTTCGCTTTTAAAATTCGAGGTCTCTGTCATTTGGTTTTAAAATTCAGAAGGTAGGGAAGGTCTTATCCGATTTTTTAGGCACTAGTCGTTCCTAAAATCGCCTGGTTTCGCATCTGTCCCCAGTGACAAGTTCTAGTTATTATCAAAGGGGGCGTTTGGTTACAAGAGACGAACTGTCTCGTTGAGCCGCTGGCTTTTTAATAACTTGAGAGCTCAAATACCACGAGAGACACTAAAAGAGAAATATTTGCACTCAAGAAATTCGATATCAGCTCTTTGAGTGCCATTCTAGAAATCGTACCTGCATTATTAGCTTAGAAACTATGCGAAACTCATCTCTTGTTTATTGTTTCTTACTCTCTTAGCTCTTTTCCTAGGAAACAGATTTAAAACTAGTAATTTTTACGCTGATCAAAACCTTAATTCCTGAGCGGATGTGAGTATTATGCGCATGCGCGCTACAGGTTTGTGCAGGTGTTTAGAAGTTGGCAGCTCATTATATCCGCGCAGGCTAGTGTTCAATGAGGTGTGAAGGGCATGATGAAAAATATTTGATTTATTACAAAGACTTATTTAGTTTTGCTTAGCTATTGTTCAGCCGTAGATCATTGTCAGCGACAAACAGAGGCCAGGCATATAAAGCGCTGACATTTCATTAAGGGCTCATAACTGTAGTTAGCGTGAAGGCGTTCGGGGAGATCTTACGAGTGATAGAGCCAAGAAAGATTTCTATTCTAAAATGGAGGTGACAAACTGGAATATAGGAACAGACGAGATAACGAGTCCGCTTAATATTAGCCAAGAAGTCTTACGGAGTGTTTTATATGGCAAATGGTGCAATGTTTTTGGAGGTCAAAAAGAACTTTCGTTCAAGACAAGCATACTTGAGAAAGTGGAGTACAATTCAGACGAAGGTAAATATATATTTTTTATTTTGAAGAATTATCGAGAATTATGCTGCTTAGACTAGTGTTGTGTATTTGCTGGTTGCATATGTTCTGTCGAAACTTTGTTTGCTCTAGTAGCATATAACTTATTTTATTTTCCCCCTAACAATTCCAAACCTACGAAGAAATAAACTGTATAAAAATGATTTTTTATTTTTGTTTTGTAAAAGTTTTAGCACGTGATATTTTCATCTTCAGTTTTTCTACCTTCTGGTATATTCTAGCGAGTATCAAATTCTTGCTCTTCGGAATTTAACCAAGGGATTGTATTAAAATTTAACGACTTAGGATAATTTTTATAGTTTTTGGTTTATCTTAATGAGAGAGTTTTTAGTTTATTAAAACATAAGCAATTTCAAACGCTATTCTTCTAGGCCAGCATGTTGTGTCGAGATCGCGGTTCCGATAGTATCATAACTAATGAAGAATCGGGAATAAGACCTCGCCCTTTTGTGGTGGCAAGGTGGGTCAAGGTTTCACAATCCTTGTCTTAGCCTTGATTTGTATCTTTCTTAACTAATTCAGCTCTTAAAATCGCTGCGCGGCCACCAAATATAGCGCGCATTAAAAGATATCAATTTTCCATTTTTGCCAAAAAGCTGTGGTTGTGAATACAATTGCCAATGCTCGGTCGCTTAATAAATAAATCTTTTTATCAACATAACTGCACCCAGGCGCGAGTGCTCGTAAACATGCCGCGCCAGAGATCTTCCATTTTACAAAATGTTTTCAATACACACTACGCAAGGTTCTCGAGATAGGCAAGTTAATTTCCGGCGCGACCGACGGCTAGTCGTTAATGCATGGTATTACGGGCAAACAGTGTTTTTTAGATTGAGTCAAAAACGTTTCCTTCTTTCAATTGTAATTTTACAGAGATAATAAGTTTTAAATACCCAATTTGGCTGTGGGCAGGTGAGCTTTGCATGAATATGCATGTTTGATGGAAATTTAACTAAAAGCGTTTAATATACAGAGTTTGTAAATTATCAGTCCATGCATATTTGTTTTTTTACTTCTTCTTTTGAAAAGCTCGTATTTCGCCTGGTTTTGGAAAGAAATTGTCCCCTCTCTGTATCGTGGAGTCATACAATAAGATTCTTATCATATAGCTTTCGGAATACTGACAAACTTACAAGCAGAATCGTGAAATAACGATAAAAGGTTCAATTTAGGTTCTATCTTTTTAGGTCTGGTATTGGGAAGGAATTAAGATGTTTGGACAATTTTTGTCGTATAATTAATGTGTTCTCCTTCGCATTAAACAAAGATTATCATATGAAAGAAGTCGCTTTCTTGGCCTGGCAACAATAACCATGGACGAAATACGAAAAAGAAAGAAAGTATTTTGTACTATTGTAGTCTGAGGAAAATGAACAAGTTCTCAGCTATTTGCATCACATTTCAAAGAAAACCTAAGTTAGTGTTTTGGCATATAAACAACTGCCTTAGTTTATTAATCATTTTATAGAGAACGTGTTCTTTAGTTAATGGAAGGCAAGGCGTCAAAAACTGACTGTTTTCCATAGTAAAAACTTCCGTGCTTTCTTAATTCAAAATATAGCATGGTATTGTATTACAGGTTTTACATCTATATTGTTTATGAATTTTACCAATACTAAAATAAAAACCTATTATAGCCGCAGTGTTCTATAATGAAAATTTCCAACCCAACATCCTTCCTCTTCTTTGTAACTTCCGTCGCCAGCTTCACATTTACTTGGGGGGTTTATTTCTCCAACAAAAACTCAAATCAAAGGCGATTGTGTTTCTTGATAAGGGACCAGGGGCATAACAATTCGTAGTAGATTAATGCAACATCCACATTTCGCTTTTGCATTCTTATCTCAATAGACTTCGCACGCTCCTTAAGTTTACTGTAATTCCAGATTGTGGAGATTATTTCAAAACCCCGCGCAGGTGACTAAATTTGCCCCTATAGTCTAATAAACTAAGCAAGATAGAACTTTTTGTCAGACTAGCGCTGACCATTAAATTAACACTTAGACGCTAAAACTGTTCTTTCCCTATTGTTAGTTTTTGCTTGAATTTTAATTTTAACGCAACTGCTTCAGAATTGCGTCTTTATTCAGCATGAAATAAAACTACATTAATTATTAATTCTAAGAATCTTTGTTTTCTTTCTTCCCAGTGAGTTGTGGTTTGGTTTCTTTCCTCATATTAACGTTTTGTTTTAATGAATTTTCCTTCCAACATGGAGAGCAAACATTACTGCGCTCGTATCGTACTAAAACCATTTCCATCCACAAATGACGTTTCTTTACAAAACAGTAATACACTTGCTTGCACTTTTCGAACCAAACACAAGCAATGACTGTCGGCGTCTTTGAGTTTCTTGTTTAAATGAAACAATCTCTTTCAATTTGAACGAATTAGACTGCATTTTAGTCAGTCGTTTGTTCCTCCCTTTCGACAATTGCTAACCTAGTTTTTGTCTTCTCTCCCCACTAGAAATGGAGCCCAGCTATCACGGAAGTATAAAGAGAATTGGTTCAACTGCACTCGTTCCTATCCTGCACAACGAAAATAACAAGACAAAGTCTGCCTGCTTAGACAGTGATTCTTATTACATGGCGTTTGTGTCCTTGCCAGAACAGGTCACTATCGCGCCCTCATCCATCCCCGGAGTACAGCTAGGGGTGTTCAGCTCCTGCTGGATTAAAGAAGGGACTCAAATGGGTCCGTACACTGGGCGTATTGTCAAAGCTGATGAAGTGAACTTTGAAGTTGATAACAACCTTATGTGGGAGGTAATGTAGACCATGCGTGAGGCTGGTTTATCGCACTGAATATGAAGAAAATATTGGAACAAGTGTAGCGGGATGTAAAGTGCTGCGCAAACGACACGCTGAAAGGCGTGTTTGGATTCAATTTTGCAACGCTGAAAAACATACATACGTGCGCAAGATAAACCTATTTCTCAACCCCACACGTTATTTCTCGCAATTTTTTATTTGATTTGCTTCAGGTGACATGCTCAGTTATATGTCCGAGGTGAGAAAACCTACGGTTGCATTCTCTGCAAAGTCTTTTCTGCCGCACAATAGGGTTCACAAACCGTGTAAGTCAGTTAAAAGGTGAACAATGAACTGTCAACACCTGGACTCATGAATTGGAACAGTTTGACTGTTTTCAGCCCGGTAACAAAATACCCTGAAAACAGTAAAGATGGGATTATTTTGAAATTTTTCTTATTCCCCCTAGTCAGTATTAATATTTTCATTGATTGAAACTGCTTTGACTTTACGGCAGCTTAACCGGCAATCGTAGTATTAGCCTTATTTTAATTTGTTCTATTAAAACTCAGTTGTCAGAGTTTTCAAAGAAAGCAATTTTTCAGTGCAGTATTAACTATACGCGCGTGTCTTCAAGATTACAATTTTTATAGCACAACAAAATTGCTTTCATAAAAACATTTGTTGAGCTGGCATTTGTCAAAACATAATAATCAGAATTAACTTGGAACTTAAACAGATCGTCTTGTGATTAGAGAGTGGCTGTTTAAGAACCTCATAAGCTATTCTATGATATTCTAGCTGTCACATACTGATTCAATCTCTCAAAAAATCAACCTTTTGTATGCTCTCACAGCTCCTGTTACAAGAGATATGCTGCCCTTGAATTGAAAACATCTTGGCGAGTGAAATACAAATAAATGGACCCTATTAAACTAGCCATAACTTTAAATGTCTGCCATGTATGAAATGAGTAACAAATGTTGACCGTTTTCTTTTTCAAATTTTATCATCGTTGTAAGGGAAATTTTAGACTTGCTACAAGTCGACTCACAATAAATCAGTCGAGAAATAAACAGTACGAGCGCGAAGCGCGAAATCAGTTTCATATTTATGTTATTTCACCAGAGAAATGTTTATATTATCAAAATGAAAACCCTTAGCATGGCTTTGAAGTATTAGCAAACACTGTCAATAAAGAAACAAATATGTTTTTCCTTTCTCAAAAACTTTCTTGCAATTTTTGTAACTGTGCCAATCGAATGATTTATAATTTATAACATTTTTGCGGTCTAAAGTTTTATTGATAGAAAACAACAACAAAACTGCAAATAAACTGACAAAAGTGCAATGTTCAATTTACAGGTTCTGAGCGAAGACGGTTCGTTGAGCCATTTCTTGGATGCAAAAGACGAAAATCCCCGCAATTGGATGGGATTCGTAAATTGCGCTCGAAATGACCAGGAACAGAACCTGGAGGTCTTCCAGTACGGGGGAAATATCTACTATCGTGCAGTCAAAGACATCCCTCCTGATCAAGAGCTCTTGGTATGGTATGGGGGGACGTATGCTATGTTCTTGGGCATTCCCGGAGTGCCCCCGCCCTCGGACTTTCGGCGAAAGCGAAGAGGACAAGAGGAAGAAAGTAAGTTAGTCCGCCAGTTCTTGCAATCAAATAACTGTACTCCATTAAATTTTACTTGCAATTCAAAAGTGTATTCCCAAGAATTTTAGGTATCTATATCAAAGCTCATCATTGTAAAAAATATTCTTTCGTTTGACGCTGCTATAATTAGCGGAACGTTCTTCCCTTCTGAAACAGCTTTGGTTCTTTCTCTTTTCGGTTCATTTAATTAATGTGGTTTTTGCTATAATTTGGAAGTGTTCACTTCTCTAAGTCGTTACTATTGCTACGGAATTTCTTCTTCGAGTCTCAGCAGTTTTATTGCACATTTTCATGTTTAATATTCGGTGTGTAAATCAATTGACATATTAAAAGGCATTTACTTCTACTTTCATGTGCAAGTTAGTTATTGGTTAAAATTTTTATTATGAAAATAGGCCTGGGCTTGCTTTAATGGTCGTCCATTCTGAAGCTTGGACGCCGCGTGCAAATCTGCTTTTTTTGTTTAGCATAACATTTTCTGTTAAACTAATCTCAACTCAGGTTTCCGTCAAAATGCATTATCACGTTTCATGTTTTCATTCAACTGAAGACAAAACCAGTATAGAAATTACTGCTGTTATCTTAGTTAATTTATCAGTTATGATTCTTATTTAGTTGGTTTGTAACTCACATCGAGTAGTGTGCCGTGTTTTTTATTAATACAGAATGAACACTGCATGTGTATGCACGAAGTTCACGGCTTTTGACTTGATGATTAGTGAAAGTCGCGTAGTTTATATTTTCTGAAAGCAATAAACTTCAATCGCCTTTTTCAGCATGTAATCACAAACAGTGGGGGAAAATATTGTTGTGAGTATTAATATGAGTTAATATCGAAGGTAACTGAAAACGGATCTTCGTCATGGGGGATACTTTTTTGTTGAGAAAATGCCGCTCAATTTATGCACCTCGGTGACTGAGGAAAGTGACTTTGCCTGTGCGTCTTGTGGATATGTTGAAGTTTATTAATTGTATCACAGAGGGGGGATTTTTCTATTTTAGAATGTTCAATTAACTTCGCAGTAGCGACTCAACAATACTTGCAACTGTTTAACTCGTTTTCAAGGAACAAGCATGAATGGCCTTGAAAATTCTTGTTTTTAATCTTCGGTAAATATCAAAGCTTCTGTGAAACAGCCAAAGGGTCTGAACACTCTAATAGGAAAGAAAATTCCCTTCAGAGATAAATATTTCCTTTTGATTTTTGTTATTGATTTCTGCTTCCTAGACCCAGGGGTTTAATAATTTTTTAATTCATATGATCTTGGTCAACATATTGCGGCGTAGATAAAATTCTATATTTAAATATGCCGTCGCTTGTCACACTTTAAATCTTTTCTGAGGCCACTCGCTACCTTTCAGTCTTAAACATGAATCTGATCTTTTCATATTCATAAAACTTGGGTAATCTAAACTCCATAATGTTATGCAGATTTCAGGAAGTTGAAGCTAAGACTTATTTCATTTGATATCTTCCGTTATTACTAAGTTTTGCCCGAACACTTGTTTCCCATTTTAACTAATATTTGAGGATATCTAATCCCTCCTATCGGATGGTTCGATGTTTCGCGTTTTTTACAAAGTAAAGCTACTCTTTCGGATAGTATGATTTTGTCAAAATCATGCCTAAAACGCTGAGAGGGTTTGAGACAGCTGAATTATTTCTTAAATTGGCGAACTTTCACTGAAATCAATTACTGGAAAGGAGGACATAAATTAATAATGGATTAAGTGTAATGATGTGTAAACTGTTCCTAGTCGGTATGTTTAACAGGTTTCAATTAAAGAAGAGTTTATATACACGGAATGGTTTAATAAAAGGGATTTAGCAAACAAACGGTCCATTACGCTAACAGCCTGAAAACGAGGCTTGAATATGGCAAAAAATTTGGTTCAAATTTGTTTTATATCTTTCAGCAAAACTTGTAGAAATTTACTACTTAAGTTTAGGAACCCCCAAAAACAGTCAAACAAGGAAAATATGAGTAAAAGTTTTTGATCTTGTTTTGGAAACTCGTTCAGTTTTGCTCACTAATGAGAGACGGGCAGGTGACAAAACTATTGGAAAGTACGCCTCTTTTGTCTTCAGCAAATCACACAAGTTTTGTTGAAATTTCGCAGCTTTGTTGAATGGCTTACGGCTTTGAAAAATTTAATAAGGAGGTCGGCCAACAGAATATTAATATCTACTGGAGAAGAAAGCTTTTTTAATGGGCACACAACCTCCGAAATTAATCTAACCGTTTTGCTTTCCGCTTGAGGCAAAATTCGGAACACAAAATCGCATTTACTGAGTTGTCACTGGTTGATTTTCACCGGCTTTTCTATTCTTAAACAAAAAAGGAGGGTTTATTTGAAGTTTGTTAAGTCAATGCTTTTAACCACTATCACTCGAAATGAAACATTTACAATTTGTTTTTGTTTAATATGCGCCTTGGCCTCATAGAAAGCCAGTCTCCGTAGAAAGTGTGTCATAATCGTTTTCACCATGCATGTATACGGTGTCTAATTATATCAGCATTTCCTAAAACGCAAAATAAATGTTATGGAACGGAACTATTGGTAATTATGGGTTTGCAAATTGATTTTATTGAGTGTGTCACCTGTTTTTAGACAAGTTTTTTTCCTCCTATTTACTGCTGGTGTAATTAGTAGAACTAAACCCAGCATTAGCGATATATCAGCTATCACAGATTAATAATGCCGTCACTCGTCCTTCTAAGCCTTTCCTTTAATTTAAATGCATTTAAAACCTCTTTAGTACAATTAGAATAACAGGAATTCGTTGACGCTACAATTCGCCGGCCAAGAAATAACAGACACATTTTGCCTGATTTATCAAGTTATAACTGAAACACATGTACGCTTTGGCACTATTCTAAAGCAAAACAATCTTAATACATAATTTTCTGTGTTTTGTATTCTCTTTAGAGTCACGCGTCAAGCTATTGTATTCTGACCTTCTCAGAATTTTCACTAACTCTCTTTGTCTTAAAGTACAACGCTTTTGTTCTGCAGGCAATTTTTACAGACAAATTAGACACAGCCTACTGGCAAAGAGGGGGATATATTTTGTTCTTAGTCAATCATATATTTGTCATTTGACTAAAATTCTTGGTGTATTTTCCTGGTTGGTTGGCGTTTCTTGTTTCTTGACAATCCCAGAAATTCAATATTTTTAGTAGAAGTTAGTTCGAGGTCGACTTACTAAACTTTTTTGTTTCTCATATTTTATGAAGTTTATTATTTACTTTTTTCTTTTCTCTTACATATCATGTTACATAAATCAAAATATCGCTCCACTTGAAAGAGTTTGTACCTTGACACTCACTAAACTCGAAGTTTACAAGTTTTTACTCATTATGGTACATAAACACTCGCCTGCTATGTTTTACGTTCTTTATTTAGCTTCATTTGCATTGTATGCGAGGTTGGCAGTACAATTTATATAACTGCTAATAAGGTTTAAACATCCATTCTAACTATCTATTGTTTTGCAAATCATTTACCCTAAACGTTTTGGCAGTAAAATTCTAAAAGTTTATTCATAATTATTTTCCATTACACACTTTCACATTACGAAAGTATTTCGGCTGAGAGAACCCTTAATTGAAAACCTGGACCGAAAATGTAATAAATGTGTATACATCTCCAATAACACAAGCAGCCAAGTTACAACAACCCGACTTCCAAATTTGAAACCTGAAATCGAATGACATGGCACTGTTGTTTTCTTCGGCTTTCATGTTTAGTAACACGCGCTCTTATTCAGTAAATATAACAGGAACGTCGGCTCTTCTTTCATTTGCTTAATTGAGAAAAGCCGCTAAATTATAAGGCCGGTGGGAGGTGCGTAAAACAAAATTAAGAGTGGTTTATTTGTACTTGGAGTAAACGAGACAAGAGTTACAACAGAGAAATTGGAGTCATCCGGAGTCAAAGGAAAGTTAAGAATTTTCTAGGCAGTGCTCTGTTTCGCTGTTAGTTTTAAATAAATAAACAACTATTCTGGTATAGAAAGAGATTGCAAAAGGGAGGCAGAGAGACGCTAAACAGAGAAACAGAGAGCGGATATTGAGACAAACTGAGTGAAGAAATGAAGAGAGAGAGAGAGAGAGAGAGAGAGAGAGAGAGAGAGAGAGAGAGAGAGAGAGAGAGAGAGAGAGAGAGAGAGAGACAAAGAGATAGAGAGACACTAAACAGAGAGAGATAGAGAGCAGACATAGAGTCAGATTGAGTGCAGCAGTGAAGATAGAGAATGCGGACAGAGACAGACATGCAGACAGGCACACAAACATAGGAACAGTTAGCTCTAGATTGATACAGAGATACACACACACACACACACACACACACATATCATATCACACACACACACACACATAAAAACAGACAGATAAACAGGGGCAAATCCACAGCGACGATACAGACAGACACACAGTACGATAAGTTGAAATGCATATTATTGATTCAACATTTGGACCGAGGCACAAAATCTTGTTCAATCTTATAACTGAAACTGTGAAACATTCATTACTTTGCCTATGTTACTCTGTGCGTATTCACAAATTCTTTGTTACAAGTTTCGTACATGGATATTGCAATGTTTTGTTATTTCCGTTAATAATGGTGTTAAGGTGAAAGCCAGACCGACAAAACTATTCACTATTCTTTATAAAAATCTTTGTTTAATGTTTCCAGTCAGTCATACAGGTTTTGTGAACTCAGTATAGATTTGTGGTAGAATCGACAAATTTTACAAATTCATTTCAATAAGCACAAAGAAAATTGACAGCGGGTTGGGATTGTAGATGCATTTTGTCGAAAGCGGAATGAATGTTGATTGTGACAGTCTTTTAGAAATAAAAGAAATCAGTTTAAAATAAAAAATTTCGATCTTCTTTTCAATGAACTGCGCCTGAAAGTCTAGACTCCAAAGAAGACAAGTTATTTTCGAAGGAGGAATTCCTACTGCGACGGAACTGAATGATTCATCTGCTTTTGAGGCTTAACAGTACTGAAAGTCAAGAACACGGTACATTAACAGTTTAAATCAATGCTTCTGTTAAACGCAGCTCAGTGGGTTCACATGATGTATTCATGGAGTGGGACAGCTTGCTTTACTAATATTTGATATGAATTGAAAAAATTATTCCAACTCAGATAAAGGGAAAGCTTCATTCGTATATGCAGTGTGTAACAAATCTCCTCCTATTATAATTGACGGACTGGCTAAGGCCTTTTTGAGATACTATAAAGCGCTGGAGTACGTTATTGGCTATCTTAGTTTCAGTTGAGCCTATGTACTGAGTGATAAAGCTTGTTCTTTTATATCTGATGGAAGAAAAAATCGCTCCAACACAAATAGAAACTTTCATAACGGCCTGTACAAATTACGAAATATTTGACTGCACTAACTGATACTTTATAAGTTACTTAAACTTGATACAAGTCGACTCGTGTTCACGAAGGACTTCGAGCCGAAAATCTATAACTTTTACTTTAATTTATGGTTGTAAAATCCCTTGTTGAAGAAATGCAGTAATATATTGTTCAGGGGGTACGAACAATTATTTTTCTGCAGGGGAGGGTGGGGATGATAAACTCAGTGTAAGGACAAACAATTTCTTGTTATCGCTGCTCATGTGTAAACTTTTTTTTTCATGAAAGATAAACAACGATTTTCCTCTCATTTACCATGTTTACTTTTAACAAACATTTTTGCCTTTTCGGTAATTGGAGGGTTTTTTTAAAATAATTTTCGTTTGATTTGTGTATGATTTACAAAGTGTTGTTTTGTACTTTAGTGCCCACATACCACATGTATAAATTTAATTTTAACATTATTGTTCTTTTTTCATAGCAGACGAAGCATTGTACAAGCTTAACCCGGACGTCAGGGGGAACATAGTACCCGGAAGGTTGAAATGTACGCTCTGCAGACGGGGTTTCAACTCGAGGAGCAATCTCCGCTCGCACATGCGCATACACACTCTTGAAAAGCCCTTCCAGTGCAAATATTGTAAGAAAGCGTTTTCACAGTCGTCCACGTTACGCAACCACACAAGATTACACACGGGAGAAAAACCCTACAAATGTACGGTTTGTCATTATGCGTATTCACAGCTGGCTGGACTGCGGGCTCACCAGAAATCTGCAAGACACAGGCCGCTGCTATTGAGAAACAAAAAAGTAGACACTTCGCCTATAGCTCTATGTACGGACAATGAGAGCCTTAACTCAAATCATAATTCTCCACAGAACTCTCCAAAACCTGAGGATCAGCATAAATTGTAGTTCAGTTCTAAAATAAAGATTATTGCCTCTTTGAAAGTGGTTAAATTCTTGCAACGTGAGAGAAATGTACTTAAATATATCGTACTTGTATAAAATATGCCGGTATATTGTACACTGTATTCTTGATACAAAGATTTTATGAGATAAGGAAGTGCTATTGTCAATTAGTTTTGGACAAGTGCTTGGTTTTTGTACTTCACAGCAAAGTGCTGCAGCAAAAAATATTGATCTTTACTTCATGATCACAAATTCACATACATCTGTGTACACAGAGAAAGAGCTGTGTATGACGTCCTCAGATCAGATAAACAATATCTGATACACTCAGTCATCTTAGAAAATTTTAATCAGAAACCAATTCGTCTTCAGAAACCAATATTAATATTTTCGATTTCGCTTAGGAGTTTATACGTGACTTAACTTTCTCTTAATTGCAAGAATTTCAGAAGTACGAAAATTTAAACAAGGCTCTTGTAAATATTGTTCAATCTGCATTTATTACAGTAATGTAAATATTTTGTAATATTAAATGAATAAAGGCAGACTTGAAGCATCTAGATCTCCTTTGATTATGAGCTGCCCATGTGACTGGCACATCCTACATTGTGCAGTAAGTGAAGCCGTATAGTTTGAGTATAAAGCTTTTGTAAAGAAACAAATCAATAAAAAGAAGCTGGCTGAGTAAATATCTGTTCTTATGATTCTTTGGAGTGATATAGAGGCTCACAGCACGTTATGGATAAAATCGATATTGAACTTATTGCACTAGCTTGCAGGAGTTAACAGTTCAGTTCGTGTTCCTGTTTATTATATACTGTGTTCACTATATTGCTCTCTATATTGCCCTCCCTCTCAAACAGGGAACTTTTGTAAAATTGGCTATTTCCGTGTTCATTTTATCACTAAAATAAAACGTTAGAACTACTGTGGCCACTTTTTACTGGTAGTATTGCTGCAAATGTTACCACACTAAGTTCCTGAGTGTCACATCTCAGTGATGACTGCAAAGCGATCTTAGAGATATTTCTAGGTTACTAAAATGTGTAATAGTTTTGCATCCGAAGCTGATCGAGAGAACAACCACAACAACTACACTTTCCTAGGTTTGGTTAAAAGGTCTCCCAATTTGCAAGGCCTTGAATCTTAGGGAAAGGAAATTTATTATACCGGGGGAGGAGGGGAGGATGCAGAGGATTCTATAGACCAGGCCCCAGTTGTTCAAAGAGTGAATAGCACTATCCAGCAGATAAATTCTTATCCAGCGGATAAAACAACCTAAATAGTTAGCACTTATCCACTGGATAGCGCTATCCACCCTTTGAACAACCGGAGCCTGGAGAACTTTTTGTATTCTACAGAGGATTCCTCCAACCTATGGAATCTAATGTCAGATTCTATAGAGGGAA
>JAOBYG010375512.1:0-16136 GCA_025403545.1 Epizoanthus stellaris
CTCCCCTGTTTACTCCTCTGTTTACTCCTCTGTTTACTCCCCTGTTTACTCCCCTGTTTACTCCTCTGTTTACTCCTCTGTTTACTCCCCTGTTTACTCCCCTGTTTACTCCTCTGTTTACTCCTATGTTTACTCCCCTGTTTACTCCTCTGTTTACTCTTCTGTTTACTCCTCTGTTTACTCCTCTGTTTACTCCTCTGTTTTCTCCTCGGTTTTTGCGTCTCCTTGCTTCTCTGTTACTTCTCTGTCTAATCCTCTCTTTACTCCTCTGTTTACTCTCCAGACTACGCCCTTATTTATTCCTTTGTTTACGCCTCTGTTTACACCTGTTTACTCCTCTGTTTATTCCCCTGTTTACTCCACTGTTTATTCCTCAGTTTACTCCCCTGTTTACTCCCCTATTTACTCCCCTGTTTACTCCCGTGTTTACTCGCCTGTTTACTCCTCTGTGTACTCCTCTGTTTACTCCCCTGTTTACTCCACGGTTTATTCCTCAGTTTACTCGCCTGTTTACTCCTCTGTTTACTCCCCAGTTTATTCCTCAATATACTCCTGTTTACTCCCATGTTTACTCCTCTGTTTACTCCCCTGTTCACTCCCCTGTTTACTCGCCTGTTTATTCCCCTGTTTACTCCTCTGTTTACTCCCCTGTTTACTCCCCTGTTTACTCTGTTTATTCCTCTGTTTACTCCCCTGTTTAATCGCCTGTTTATTCCCCTATTTACTCCTCTGTTTACTCCCCAGTTTACTCCCCTGTTTATTCCTCAGTATGCTCCTCTGTTTACTCCTCTGTTTTGTCCTCTGTTTACTCATGTGTTTACTGATCTGTTTTCTCCTCTGTTACTCCTCTCGTGACTTCTTTGGTTACTCCTCTGTTTACTCCTATGTTTTCTCCTCTCCCAACTCCGCTGTTTGCTCCTCTTTTTACTCCACTGTTAGTCCTCGGTTTAATCCTCTGGTTATTCTTCTGTTTTCTAGTCTGTTTAGTCCTCTCTTACTCCTCTCTGCATTCCTCTGTTTATTCCTCAGTATACACCTCTGTTTCTCCTCTGTTACTCCTCTCTTTACTCATCTGGTTACTCATCTGGTTTCTCCTCTGTTACTCCTCTGTTTACTCCTCTGTGTTCTCCTCTGTTTGTTGCTCTGTTTTCACGTCTCTGTACTCCTCTGTTTACTCCCCTGTTTACTGCTCTGTTACTCCTTTGTTTACTCCTCTGTTTAGTCCTCTGTTACTCCTCTGCTTACTCCTCTGTGTACTCATCTGTTTACTGTTCTGTTTACTCCTTTGTTTTTTCTCCTCTGTTTGCGCCTCTGTTTATGCATCTGTTTATGCCTCTGTTTACTCCTCTGTTTACTCGTCTGTTTTCTCCTCTGTTTTCTCCTCTGGCGACTCCTGTGTTTTCTCCCCTCTTTACTGCTCTGTTTTCTCTTCTGTTTGCTCCTCTGTTTACTCCTTTGTTTACTCCTCTCTTTTGTCCTCTGTTTTATCCTCTGTTTACTCATCTGTTTACTGATCTGTTTTCTCCTCTGTTACTCCTATCTGGACTCCTTTGGTTACTCCTCTGGCTACTCCTCAGTTTTCTGCTCTTTTACGCCTCTGATTACTCCTGTTTACTGCTCTGTTAGTCCACTGTTTACTGTTCTGTTTACTCGTCTGTTTACTTATCTCATTACTCCTCTGATTACTCCTCTGATTACTCCTCTGTTTACTTCTCTCCTTACTCCTCTGTTAGTCTGCAGTTTACTGATCTGTTTACTCTGCTAATTCCTCTGTTTACTCCTCTGTTTATTCCTCGTTTACTCCGTTTTTTACTCCTCGGTTAGTCCACTGTTTACTGCTCTGTTTACTCCTCTGTTTACTCCTCTTTTACTCCTCTGGTTTCTCCGCTATTTATTGGTCTCCTCACTTCGTAATGTCCTTGTGTAAGACATATTCTCTCAGTGTAATTCTCTTATTAGATTATTTAACAATTATTCCCCAAAATGGAGGTAGGTAGTGGTGGATATTTATCGAGCAGCGAAGCAATGAGGTTAATATCTAATACTAGGAACCGACACTGAGGGGAATAATTGTTTTATAGTATAATTATATGAAACCAGTGAACAGCCATTGACAAAAAAAAATTTATTTCCAATTTGAAGTTGCGATATGGCCACGAAATGGGACGCCATCTTTTTCTCGTATCGTGCATGAATACCTGGAGGTGAATAGCACTGTATATTCGCAGGTTGATTAACCAATCAGAGCGTGCAATAAGTTCTGTTCGGTGGTTTGGTATATACTAATACTGGCTACCTAGCGAGAGATGTATGGGTGAAGAACCTTACATTATGTCAGGGGGTAACGTTGTGATGGTCTAGCATCCCATCCAGGGGGAGTGGCAATACTCCTCATTGGTTCATGGTACAGAAAGTGGGGTTAGGTGATAATCCACTTTGAATTGTTAACTCCTTACTTGGAGCAGACTTTACTCTTCAAGATTTAGCAGCTCAACTTGTGACCTATGGGAGGAGAAGATTACATGTAGCTGTTGAGTATGAACTTTCAACTTGCAAATTTCAACCTAGGCATAAAGTAGAAGACATCTTATTTTTTCTGGCCTCACATCAACTTGTATATGTATTCGATTTTTGTTTTGCCAAATAAAAGTAAAACGTTCATACCAGTAATGTGAGTAAAGTGTGATCTAATTTTCAAGTGGCTTATGCTATCTCACAAATGAGCACTTTTCGTTAAGGGATAGTTGCCAAGACACAGAGTGATTTTAAACTTTATGTGCCCAGGCATATTTCTTTCTATTATTTGGTGTACTGTACATCTATTAATGGATTTTTGTCAATAGACAGACTATACACAACTGCTACATGTACCTTAACATCCAAGTCTTAAGTCTGCTAAGAAAACAGAAACAATTATGTTCTTAAAAGTGGCCAAATGTTTCTCAGTCGTATAATTATTTTTGCAATAAACTGTGTTGATTTATTGCTTTCAATGACATCAGTCACTAAAAATATTTTATGACAACACTTTATCGATGCCAGAAAAGGAAATAGAACCAGGTCCAGTAAGTGAAAGTTGCTTCCTAGTAAAATGTTGAAATCACATCTTAAAAACTGAGCAGGTCATGAATTTCTAAAGTACTGAATTTTTTTTATAGAGAATGTACTTTACAGTTCATTTCACTTCTGTCTCCCCACAAATTGTTTTTTGAATTTCACCAATTTACGAGATTTGAAAAAATCACCAATGCTTTAATTTTTAAGATAAGAATCCCAAATTTTTGCTGGTTGCTAATTTTGACCAGCTCTTTCCATTTCTGGCTTTTACGAATTGGTGACCAGTCATCTGGAAAATGATGTACTGGATGCAACATCTACTCGATAATGATCAATAGTACATGTTACTAATAAGCTCTTTCCACAGCCACAAGTGAACCAACTGTATCCTTGGCATGGTTTCCACATGAAAGCAAGACATTAATTGCCGGACAGACCCAGAAATTTCTGAGGATATTTGATCTAAGAGGCAAGTTATGTACAGTCTACTAATAATAATTATAATCTTTATTTGTTTTATTTAAAATGCAATGTTTATCAATGATATCAATACAAATAGTTCAGCAATGAGAGTAAGGGATCTGATCAGAGCCAGCAAATTATCTTGGAGAGCTGCTAAGTTCTCCAAACATGGTTTGTACAAAAACCTCAGTATCAGACTAGTATGAAGAATTTAGCAACACATCATTTGATGTATTTGTGCTAAGAAGATAACTGATTACATTTTTCTTAGAACTTGAAACAGAACACTTTGTTAGATGAATTTCAAGATTCTCTCATTCTGTTTTTTTTAAATTGTATGCAGACTGGTAAGGAAAGTATTGTATAAGGGTCAAATGTTATTTCTTACAGTCACATTTTGTACCACTGAATAATTCAACAAACTGTTCAAAGTTTGCCCCCTCAGATAACTGGAACAAGAACAGATTTACAAATAGTATATTACTATTTAGCAACATGACATTTGTGTTTAGGGCTGAAGGGACTAGTGGACAGGAAAGGGAGGCGCTTTTGTGCTCCTAGGAACCTCTGCCTGGCTGTGCTGTTGTACATGTATTGGGAATGTTACTGATTGCGTACTTATAAACTGGTGTTTCTATCCCAACTGTTAGACACCAGTCGCCCACACAATGCAGCATTAACAAAGGCCATATATGGAGTGTCAGTTAACCCCCACCTGGAGCAGATTGTTGCATCGTTCTCAGAGGTATTTGGTATAGATACACACAGCACGTCCTACCCAAATGTTGTTGTCATAGTGATACATAACAGGGGCAGATTTAGGAGGGGGATAGGGCCACACCCCCTTTTTGTTGTCATTGTAGCTGTTTATCACAGTTTTTCTGAGGCGGGCCCTTTGTCACCTCTTCCGCCCCCGTGCTCAAGAATTAAATTGATTTAGATTAGTTCATTAGGCAATGAAGTGAAAATTCCACTGATATCTCATTTAAATCTCGTCAGGGGACATAAAATGAACATTGCACATATAACTGCATAACTCTATACAACTATTGAATATGTTGAGCCAGCATATTTGCAGGGCATATGCACAATGTACCATCTACTAGAACCTAGAAATGTGGCCTAGGTTCTCACATGAGTCTCAGTCTATAGCACAATGCATAGTGCATGTGACTGGTAATTAGAAGGTCATGGGTTCAATTTCCATGGATGGATCAGAATTTTTCTGACGTTTCTGCAGGTTTTAAGAATCACCTTCCTAGAAATCATCCAGGAAACTATTAATGTTTCAACAGATGTTAACAATTGCATCATTGAGGATTTGGTACATAGAGCATCGTCTGAAAATCATTCAATGAAAATCAAACCGCTTTTTTGTCTCAGATGTCTGGGCTTATATTTTTGGAAGTTTACAATTTTACAACTTATTGTGTGCTCTGTATCCATAATTATTATAGTCAAAGTCCTGCTTGAACCTGGTCCTTGTCGAAGTTTCAGTTCATCAATATACAACAGTTCACCAGTTAATAGATTAGAAACACTACAACCTTCCCTGTGTTGTTGACAGATTCCATTAATTCTTTAGCCTAAATTGTAAGATTATATATTATAATGTAGACCTGTAGTATTATTGTGTATTTTTAATTTTATGTAATTACATTGTATATTATATTATAGGTAATAATAAAATTCTTGTTATACGGATAGCAGGTGAAGAGCCACCTTGTGCATATGCTGCTAACAAACCATTATTATTAATATTATATTATTATTGTTGTTGTTGTTATTGTTGTTATTATTATTAATAGTTAAAACACACATAATTGTCCACATGATTCAATATAGACTAATACTGGTAGGATAAACAGATACAGTAACATGGATTGACATTGCCTAACTCTTCTTTGTACTTCGAAATAACGTTAGGGTCCACCTGGAGTTGTTTGTATTTGGGATGTTCGTAACTTTGAGAAACCAATATCCTTTAAATCACTCCAGTTTATAAATTAGATATTAGTGAGTAAAAACGTTTATGTGCATGTATGTTTAATGTATCGTTGTTTTTTGTTGTTTTTTAGTTGATATTAATTGTAGTGCTTTGCTCTTGGTGCTTGGTACTTTGGCGTAAAATTTAGTACACGTACTTGGTATGATTTGTTGAAAAATATACACACGATCAGCTGAATAATTAACAAACATTTTTCTTGGATGAATTAAACATTGTCTCACTTTGCATCTTACAAATAAATATAACAGTTAAAATCAATGTCTCAACAATTTATTGTTGAAAGCTGAAAATGATAGAATATGATTAAATATTATAAATTATTTTTAAATTTCATCTAAACACTACACTACTAACTAGTCTAAACCAAAGAAATGTTGAATACTGCACAAGGGTATATATATATATATACTTTATTACATGCTCCCATAGGGCTTTTCGGCATCTAATTACAATATTAAATTTAAAATACTGAAAGATTATTTTCCTAGAACTTTGATTTAGAAGACGTACTCCCTAATAGCACAGAACTGATACTGGAAGAATGCTGGTGCTACTGGGCGAGTGCTAGTGCAGGTGGGTGCATGAGAAAAAAAAACAATTAAGGTGCACATCTTGACCAGAGCTGATACTACACAATGTAGCTTTAAAAGGGATTACAATATTGCCATTCCTCTTGCTAATTTGGGAAGGGTATATGTACTTGTAAACTGTTAGACAGAGCAATAGAAAAGTTGACATAATTGAAGTTTTGTGAGTGCCCTCACTAAGTTAGATAAATTATCACAATAAAATATTCATTGCCTTTATTTGTGATTAAGTTCGATGTTCCTTAACTGTTGTTACATGATGACAATGACTCAGCAAAACGCAGTCAGTAGGATAGCATGGAGCCCCACAAGGTTTGACCTTCTAGCTACGCTGGGGAAAGACAGTTCTGTTGTTCAACTGTATGATATTCAACATGCTTCAAAAGGTATGTACACAGTAGATTAGTGTGGCTTGAGGGCATTTTACCTATGGTATATTACAAAATAAGTATAGTTTATGGGAAAGCCTTGGTAAAACAGACTGCTTCTGGAAAGCTTTATCATATCGGCAGCAAACAAATACAATTTTAGTTTTTAACCAACGGTTCCACATAATTGTAATTTGGTAATAATTTAGTGGTTTTATATTTAGAAATGTTACATCTTTGTAATCCTTATTTTAAAACAGCCACATGTATATATACAATGCCTTTGTGAATCAGTTTTAATACTGTAAAAAAGGAATTTTAGTAAATAAAACTATCTAGTATCTGTCTGTCTGTCTGTCTGTCTGTCTGTGTCTCTATCTATCTATAATACTGAAATTTAAAAATTCTTCTGTAGAGCTGTAGTAGTTTGAAATCGGTGAGGGCACTTTCTGCCCCCTGGTCTGAATAGTTTTAAATAAACAGATCCATCTTTCGAGTTGGATGTGGTATTTTGAAAATAGTTTAAACTAGCTTACACTCTTGTTTGTTATTCTTCTAGTGCATGGTGAAACTGAACCCTGTGTCCTAGAAAGGAGCATTAAACGTAAGCTTTATACTTTAGCTTCAGTCAGTATGTTAGATACCATATTAACATTACCGATAATAAGTCCAGGGTTTATTTTTGTTCGAAGGGCTTTTTGTTTTGCTTATGTTTGGGGGGATTATATTTGGGATTTGGGGGGAGGCTTGTTGTTAGAGGGGATTTTTCATCTTAAAAAGGGCCGTACTTTTTAAAGTAAAAGTACATTACTATATAAATACAAGCCAATGGGATTATTTTTGAGTGGGCTTGTTTTCAGAAGTACTTTTGTGTCGGAAATTTTAGGTCTTATTTTTGTGGGGGGCGGGGGGGGAGGTGTATTATCGAGGGGAGGCTTAATATTATGTCAGAAGCTTACAGTATTTACAACTGTCCTGTTTGCAACACTGTGCTTGGAACAAAAGGTTTGTAAATACAACTATTGATAGATCGGGTAATAACTACTTCTTAGCCACTCAAGTTTCCAGTTCTAATTCTTTATTACATCACACTACTCTAGTGTTATCAGTGAGGTCACTTACATGTTTTGTCAAATGTTTGTGGTCTGAAAGGTCAAAGTTTAGGATGATGTGAGTTAAGAGACTCTTGTCATTAAACTAGTCTTGTTCAAGCTTTCACTTTGGAAATATTTGCATACCACTGGGCTAACATTGTTTTTTGGTGTGATATGTAGTCTTGAAAGTATTGACTGGATTTAGAAGCCAAGTGTAGACTTGTTTGAATCAGTAGCCTACTAGCCTACTGGCCCCGGTTGTTCAAAGGGTGGATAGCGCTATCCAGTGGATAAAGCCTTATCTAGCAGATAAAGCAACCTAAATAGTTAGCACTTATCCGCTGGATAGCGCTATTCACTCTTTGAACACCTGGGGCCAGGCCATCTTCAATGTATGCTTGTTTAGACTGCCAGTTATGTCATGTCAGAAACAGAAACATTTTATATTTCTTTTTGTAGCTTCTGGCTCTACTATATCATCAATTTCATGGCATCCAACTCATGAAAACCGCATGTTAGCAATCTCGCCAAGTGGTAAGTGAGAATTATAGACTGGAGGGACTGCAACTTTATATTTTCAGATGACTCTAACACAGCAAAAATAGTGCAAGATATTGTAAAATTTGGTAAGATCTGCAATCCCAGCCAAAATCCTCTGAACACTTGTGACTGCATACCCCCTTTCCCCCTCTCCAGTGTTGCATGGTTCATTATTTTCAAGGGCGAAATTACACAACAGAACTGTGTCAGACTAAAGTCGGCATTAAGTATATGCAATAGATTACTGTGAGTAAATATTTGCATTAATTCAAATCTTCATAATCTTGACGACAATAGCTTGACTCAATTTCTATAATTATGGTTATCATGCTGTGCCATCTGTCTTTACATATAAAGGTACTTTTTGGCGAAACTGCAGTTAAGAATTACTTAATTCTGAGCACAAAATATTACATTTATAAATGTAAATTAGCAGAAAAGGAGCCAACTTTTGTGTGTTTAAAAAGTGTTATCGGATCCAAGCATTATATGTAGAAAAATACGCATGTTCCTTTAACTATTCTCTTAAGACATTTTGTAAGAAATGGCAACCTGTAAAAGGAATATTGTATGATTAAGGTCTTGCTGTGCAAATAATTAAAAAAAAAATGTATAACAAAAATCATGCTGCACCAGTAACAGCACGGATCAAGGTTGATTTCAAACAAGCGTCGAGTCTAGCCTATCTGAACAACTTTAGGCTGATTCTAAGATCAGGTTTTCTTTTCTGAAAATTAAGTATTCAAAAGTCCATGAATTTTCTAAAAACCTTCCAAAAAAGTTCACGAAAAGTCCTTAAATTTTATTTTCCTGATGTCTGTCAAAGAAACTGGCATTTATTCCATAATAAATGCACGTTTTTGGGGAAATAAGTTTTTTGGGAATTGGGTGCCATGGGTCCTTACAAATGACTTAATGATACCATGAAAAGTCGATAAAATGTCCTTAAAATTTGTAATGAGATTAAGGGAAGAACCCGGTAAGATTTCCAACCAAGTATGACATGATTTGTAATAAACCAACTAGACTGGCCAACATTGTGAAGGAACAGGGGGAAGCTGTTACATTTCTTCACAATTTACGTAATAACAATTTCCAAGAGATCCAAAGCTATGTTCATTTAAAAATATTTTGAAACAGTTACATTGCATTCGGTGTGAGACTTACATTCGAGGGTTATCTTACGCTCTCACTCCTTGCTACTAGACAAATATCATGCATATTGCAATAAAAGCACAATTATGTAACTTTTTTCTGCAAAATATGTCTTTTCCTAGGTTCTTTAGGGTAGTGTATACTTGTTTTAAGACACAAATTTATGTCTATTTTAACAGTATTCACTGATAGACACTTGAAATGCCCCAGAACACACAATTTGCTTTCCATTCTGCAAATATTTTCTGGGGCCATTCCCCCAACCGCCTTAACAGCTCATGCCTTTGGCACTTGCAAAATCTCACATCCAACAAAATCCAAATGTTGATGTCACTCGATTATATTGTATATTTTATAATAGTTAATATCAACAAGGTTAGTGTTGTAACAAGCCGTTTACACATAACGTCTTTGTAGTTCATTGTAATTTTGAACCATCTGGAGTATGCAGGAAAGAGTAGATACTGTAAAATTCCGGATTTTAGCCCATGGGCTTATAGCTTTCATAGCACTCTTTTATGGGCTCATATTCGGAGTGGGCTTATATTCGGGGGGCTTATATTCGGAGGGAAATTTGTGTTACGAAGTCGGCTGTGCGTATAATCGGATGACATTTTGCGTCTCAAATTGTTTATACAAGAAAGACAAGGGTTAACACGTTAGATAACAATTTTTTTTTTCAAAAAGACTCTGAAATAACAAAAACTTTATCGTCGTACTTGAACATCTATAACGGAACTGTATATGTATCTATAACTGAATTATTATATGTATCTATAAAACAACTGCAAAGTTAGGGGGGTTTATAATCGGAAGGAATTTTGTGTCTGGGATTTGGGGGACTTATATTCGGGGGGCGACTTATATTCGGAATTTTACGGTATTAGGGAATATATTTAAATATTCAATAATTACTAATTATGTCTCACTTCACTTTATTCCAACAGGCACAATCAATGATTTCACCCTGTTTGAAAGGATATCAGTGGTATGTTTTCAACCAGTGTTACTAATAATTCATACCGTGCCCCTTCTGTGGTTTAAGCCTCCTTTGTACTCGGAACTTGAAAATGGTTTAGCCCAGTAGTTCAATGCAAATTATATTCATGATAATAATTTTAGTAGTTTGTCACTGATTCCACTTGTACAGTTACATAGGTATTTTGAATGTGGTCATGAATGGAGGCAGCCTGGTTGAGTGGGAATAACCTGGCACTTGTAATCTGGGATCGCAAGTTTGAGCCCAGTCTCTACTCCATGCTCGTGACCCGTTGATCCCAAGTTCAAGTCCAGTTTGCCTCGTGTCAGTTGGAGATTTTAACTCCCATTGAATTTATTAATGTAGCATTTGATATGGCAACAAAGCAAAGTGATCGTTGAGTGATCATATTTTTTTATTTATGGGAACACTTGTAGTATGAGGCTAGGGCAGAAATGTATCTGGAAACTGAACTTGGAAGGGTATTCGAGAATCAGGTCCTGCACATTTATTTGGTAGCTAAGTCTGAACAGTATTTATGAGGCCCAGTTCAAACATACTGGTACCATGTCAAACTTACTCTGTTGTGTTTGGGTTCAACCTGGTTCAGCTTGATCACAACTGTGGTCTAACACCACTTGGCATCATGATTTTAAATGATTGGTCAAGCTTACATGTACATGTAGTTGGTATCATGGTTGATTCATATGTTTAGCTAAGGTTTTGCTACAATTGTATTTGAGTTTGACGCAACTACATGTACATAGGTAGTACCATGTTTGAACTGGACCAGTAAGAGTTGTGGTATGGTGTACATTTAAAATGTTTGGTATTGGAGATAATCTGTAGTTAATCGTATTGATCATTCATTAATTTATTTATCTTGGCAAATCTTGCTGTTCATTGATCGATCATTTGTTTCTTTATTGAATTATCGATATGTATCAATCTCGGTTGGTCCATATTGAATCATTGATCTGATTAGTCCTAATCTATCCATGAAATTGTTTGTTCATTCTTACATATTTAAATTTTGTTCATTCATTTGTTTGTTCATTAATTCATGAATTCAGCCATTCACTTATTCATGTATGTATTCATCTGTTTATCTGTCTGTCACTGGATCCATCTATGCATGCATTAGTGAATGAATGAATGAAACATTATTTTGAAAGGCTAAACACCTTTTCTCACCAAGATAATCTTAAACTTTACATTAAAATACATGATTTATTGGATAGATTTCATAAGAATGGACAGTAATAGATGCTTAAATGGGGAGATAGATTTGCATTCATTCATCCATCCATTCATTCGTTCAGTCATTCATACATTTATTAATTCCTTCATTCCTTCCTATCTTCCTTCCTTCCTTCCTTCCTTCCTTCCTTCATACATTCTTCATTAATTAATTAATTAATTCATTCATTCATTTTGATTACCATTTTGTTGCTTCCCTTGCAGAGCTGGTCACCAGGTTCCCATCTGACGTGGGGCTGTGGCAGACATCTTTTGGAGTGTTCTCAAGAAGTAAGCTTTTTGGATCACACACACTGTAAATGTTATCAATTTACATGTACTACTAAGTGATACAACGTAATTTGGCCATATATAGCCACCACTTTCCTGTTTCAAAACACTGTTGTACAATTATAATGTGAACGAATTCCTCTAAATTCATTACATTAATTTACTTGAAGGTCATACATGTGTGTACTTGTTAGCAGCAGCAACATTTTAAGAATAGAATAGTTACGTACTTAATTAATTAATTAATAGATCAGTTTCAAACCTAAATGATATTTTAAGGTGGTTCCCACCCATTTTCCATTTTTTGGTGTCATTTAACTTAACAATTGGTTTACTCATGTATCATGGCAATTTGCTATCATTTGATATGAGATGATGTCAGAATAAGTCTTCAACTTATTAACAGTTGTACTCATACTGTAATTATTGCTTCCATGGTAACCCTTTAGGGCCTCAAGTGCACCCTGTTTTTAACATATCAAACGTATTTTACGCAAAAATGAGTTCGGTGGCCCCCATTTTGTATTATTTTATTATTATATTATTGGCATATCAAGGAGAAGCTTTTGACAAATGTTTTTAAAAATCTACCGTTAAGTTTTGCCGCCACCTTAATTTTACAAAAATTAAGGTGGTGCCAAAACGTGATGGTAGATTTTTTTATCAAAAAGTTGAAGAGTTATTCTAAAATCCTTAATATCAAGTGATAGTAAACTGCCATCATATTTGAGAATGCCAGTCCTTAACTTTGATAGTATAGAAAAACAGAAAACAGGGGCGAACCACCTTAAGAAATCAATTTTTATTTTGATTGGTTTCCATGTGGATGCGAGATCCCTTTTGGCTTCGATGTAATTATGATGCATCTTAAAACCCTTTGTCATGACTTATGAAGCACTTTTTGCATTTCCAGATTGTTGTTGATAATCTGTTTGCTTTCCCATGTATGTATTATTACAGGCAGCCCAATCTGTGGTTGATGAAGATATCTCTGTGAAAATGAAGAAAAGAGCAATGGCAGGATACGGAATTGAACCTCATCCAGTATGTATATATGCAGCTATTTTTGGTGATTATACCAAACGAAAAATGAGTTTCCTGACCCTTTTTGCCTATCACCAATTAATATGCCCTTTTTATCTTTTTTTCGAAAGAAATTGTTTCAATCATAACCACTTCCCATCTCAAATTCACAATGTTTTGACGTTCTACCACTGATACCAGTTATAATGTTCTTCAATTATACTGACTGTGCCAGATATCTTTGCATTTCAACACCTTGGATTTTTCTTCAGGAGGACCCTCCTTCCGCAACTGCAATTGACCACGGAGGGAGCATAAGATTTATCTTTCGACCTATAGAGCAACACAGTTTCATCACACTTGCTAGTCCAAGTTTGCTACCACGCCAAAAGGATCTGGAATAACAAGAGGTTAATGGTTCCCTGGGAAGTCACTAGAAGAAGAGAAACTGTGAATGTGATGTTGAAATTATTTTGTTTATGTTACATGAATACAATTACTTAATAGGGCCACATGGCCAACATTTGTGAAGCCATGGATGAACGTGGAATGAGGGCAAAGTTGATTCATGTATGTTTTTGAGAACATTTGGAACTGAGTTTTGAGTTATAAGTAGGCTCCATATATGCTCCATGATGATGATATCTTAATTTGGAAAAAAACAAAAATGAAAAAGATATGTGATATTGTACATTACTTTTCTTCCCATTTGCAATTATCTAGTAGATTATAAACAAAAATTTGGCTTGTGTTGCATAATCGTACATGGAGTTATTATTTTTAAGTACCTGTAACTTGAAATAAATAGTGTACATTGTGGAAGAATTGAATGTACATTCAATATCCTCCAGTCGGACCATGCATGTTTGATTCATGATTTAAAGCACTAAATTTGTGTTCAGTACATCACAGGACTGTGTAGTGGAACAATCGGGTGTTCTCAGCAACCCCTTTGTGTTTCAGGCCATTGACAGATCACAAACTAACAGTACTTAACTGTTTTGTTCTTTGTATACAGCTGGAGGAAATTGCTCTCATAACTGAACTTGATACAAAATTGGTGAAACTGTGGACTTGGATAAATCATATCCTTCAATACTTATATGTTAGTTATAGTGTTGTTTGTGTGAGTGTAACCTATAATGATTACATACCAGTATTTATCCCATGCTGTAGAAAATACAGCCATCAGAATGCTTCAAAGCTGTTGCATATTCGATGGGTAGCCTTCCACAGCTTTTTCTTGATTTATGTGTGTCTTTCCGCTGACTGTCTGATTAGAGTAGCTATGCATGAGTATACCTTTTATTGAGGGTGACAATTGTAGTGCATGATCTGGGATACAGGTAGTGTCCTTTCCATGTCCAATATAACATCCTTTTAGTTTCTTGATCAGAGTTTAGCACTATGTGGCATTTCATGAATACACAAGTTTCGGTTTCCCTTACTGCACAAGGACGAGACTCTCCACCTCATTTGTCCAGTTCAAATTGTGTTACATCTGGTTGTTTGTAATTTATTATAACAACTACTTCTACTGTATTCAACTTAGATATTAATCCTTGCACTGCTGCAGACACTTTTGATACACTGAAAATATTCAACCATTTGAGCTAGTTATGAAGACAACCAATCAAACGGTCCACCAGTGAAAATTATATGTAACCTGAGGTCCCAGTTATCCAGTCAGAAAACCCTTTAATTGCTTTGTATGTTTTAACTTAATTTACCACTTTTCTTTTCAAAACTATATTGCGGAACAGCCGTTAGGGAAGTGGCATTAAACATGTATAATCTTTTTTCATTACTTATATTTGTTTTCTTTAAATATTCAGATAAGTCTGTAAATGTCTTCATGAAATACTCTTTCACTGCCAGTAATGAGGCCACTCAAGACAGATAGCACAGGTGCTTGTGTTTGTGTTATTATGTTCCCCTTAACATATGTTACAGGTGAAAAGGCTGAAGGAACAAGGTAGGAATCTAATTAATGTTTTAGAGGGGTCTTGGTGGTATACTGTATATTTATATGTTGTATCAAGACAATTCAAACCTATTCTGGCTATTCTTATCCTTATGCTTATGCATGCTTATGCTTATCCTTAGATCCTTATCCTTATTTCAGGGTTCGTACGGAGTCTGGAAAGTCTGGAAAAAGTCTTGAAATTCAAAGACCCATTTTCCAGACCTGGAAAAGGCTGGAAAATAAAGTATTTCCCTTACTCTAGTTTTTATAACAAGGCAATAGGTTATTCTTATTTCTGTAATTATTACGTCTAGTTCGATCAGACAAAACAGGATTGTATTGAACTACACTTAATGCCCATGATTATTAAATTCACTTTTATAATTTTAGGCAAATTAAAGAATCTGAAGTACCAAGGAGTGAAGGCAGTGATTAGTGGCGAGACCAGCTCAGGAGGTTAGTGAGGAATTCCATTCAATTGTCGAAGTAATTTGCTTGTGTTATTCTTCACTTTATAAGCGATTAATTTCTGTCTACAATCAGATAATGTTGATTTCCCATTCTAAAGTCATTGATGTCGTTCACCACCCTTTGTCCCAGTAAAATGTCATAGTCTATAATGTAGAGGGGAAGGAAGTTTCCAGTTGTTTTTTTTCTAAGCCCAGAACAAGGCCGGACTGAAAGTTCTGCCTTGGAATAACAAATACACATGTTGGTTTCCATTTTTGGATTTCAAATTTATAACCTATTCCTTATTGATTTAGCTTGTAAATGATCTCTGTGTAGTATGCTATTTACCAATGTAAATTGTTCTCATTCCAGTTCATTGAAGGGGCAAAGTTTGAATAATTTGTGAAATTAATAAGTCAGACAAACTATGGCAGAGTTATTACTCTTTTCCCCCTAAGGGATCTGGAATGAGATATAATTTACACTGGTAATAGCGTATTCTGCTTTAATATCTAGTATTTGTGAAGTTTTCGTCAGTACAATATTTTTATAACTATATAATTTTATAGTAATTGTAGATTTTCAAGATGTTAGGTGTTCGTTATATTTATTAGTTAATTAACATACTTATTATAGAGCTTCTCAATCATGATTCATGATCAGTCCTTTGTGAATGTTTTCTAAGGAGGATTTGAGTGTTGAATTTAGAGTTCTCCCATTATTTGTAATAATAATAATAATAATAATAATTATAATAATAATAATAATAATAACAATAGTAAAGATCTTTAATGAGTCATAAGATAAAATTACACATCCCATGTTACACTAAATTGAATAATTCCAGGTGATCTCGGCGCGCGCGCTTAGCCAATCACGTGCCAGCACCATTGTTTGGTCTCGTTCTCCATCCCAGA
>JAOBYG010376623.1:0-16126 GCA_025403545.1 Epizoanthus stellaris
CTTTATGAAATCCAGAATACTTTATGAAACTAGAAATACTTTATGAAATCCAGAATACTTTATGAAACTAGAAATACTTTATGAAATCCAGAATACTTTATGAAACTAGAAATACGTTTCGATATTGCACATTGTGACGTTGGTTTCGTCATTTTTATCTTCAGGGAATTGATCCTTATTTTTCGATCTAATAGCGTTTATTTGTTCTACGATCGTTGGTAATGGTATCAATCTCGACTTCCAACGACTCCCCAGAACGATCATCGAACAACCCTTACGATCATACCCCCAAACAAATGGAAATAAATTGATAACGAATATATTAGGCATTGCAGATCAGGCTTCGGGATGCGCTTGCGGTGCGCATCAATCTCGTTGTATACTTAATATCCATAAGGAAATGTTTTTATGTTTCCATTTTCTTCCATATCTATTACTCTTTTATCGTAACCAAACTTGTACGATTTCTCTTGATATTTATTTACAATGCCGTTTTGTGTTCTCGTGATCTTTTGTTCGTTCACAAAAACCAATTCCTCTCTCTCTTTTTCAATTATCTTTCGCACGTTGTTGTGACTCAATATCATTCCATTTTCGTGATTTATTCTGAAACCCTTAACAACGCTTTTGAAACTTCCACTTAATTCATACGAATAATTCTTTGGCCCCCCAGAAAGGAATGTGCCAGTAATATATTTTCCATTAAGTTCGTCTGTTAATTCACCAAGCATATCCCCAGTAATTGGTTTCTCACTATTTGGTCGATCGATGTAAATTATACTCTCTGTATCGAAATATAAAACTCTGTCATCGAGGAAATCCAATTGTTCGTACAACATTAATCTAGCCGATGAAGTCGTGAAACAAGCAATGAAAACATTCGTATTAAATTGATCGTCCATGAAAAGATCCTTCTTTTTGAAAGACATCTTTACCATACAAATCGTAATGTTTTCGAGTTCGTCGTCTAACAATATTTCGTAAAACTCTTTTAATCCAGTTACGTATTTTGTTTGCGACATATTCGTTCTTTGTCCGAACTTTCCCCAAAGGGAATTCAAACATAACTTTGCGATGGCACGATATCCTTCGTTGGATTTTAATTCTCCCAATTCTATTTTGAGAGAGTCTTTCACTCTTTTCCTAAAATTTGTTTCTTCTTTTAATCCTTCGAAATTATATTTGCTCGCTTCTAGTTTCAACTTTACGAATCTATTTACATATTTCTTGAATAAGTCTGTACTACTTTTCACAAAGTGCCAAACTTCATAAATTTTTATAACTTCGTATCCTTTGGATCTGGCTACATTTACTTCATCTGTTGTCCATGTTCCAATGAAACTTCTTTCTTCATTGGAATGTTGACATTCCCTCGAGCAATTTGTGGCACAAGCGTTACACAAAGGAAACATTAATTTTTCATAAGTTCCAACTCTAACTTTCTTTGGCAGAACTGGATGAAATAACTTTCGCGGTGGAAGTACTTTGCATTTGATTAATCCATACCAATCTTCGTTAAAAGATTCCGGATCCTTTATTTTCGTCGGATGACTAATTGGATAATTCTTGAAATACTGAATCGTTGGATACAAAGAACAGAAATCGATGTATCTACCTTTCTCGTTATCTTCGAACTTATATTTCAACCGCGTTGCATTTGTTCGGCCACCGAAGAACGCATCTCGAGGATGAAGTGGTTCGACAATCTCGCGATCGTAAGTTGCCTTAAACTTTTGATATTCCAAATCGTCTTTCAACCAACAACTATACACTTCAACGAGATTCAAACCCAATGATTTAATTTTATCGTTCTGTTTCTTTGTCCTTTCTTGAAGCGAACCCATTTCCATTTGTGTTTTATTGTTTAATATTTCTGGTCTGAAACATCTCGAACATCCGTGCCAGTAACATCCTTGAAACTCGTACACAGTTTTTGTATCGTGACAATATCCATCGACCTTCAACTGTTCTCTTCCCTTTCGAAGAACTTTCTCTCCGCCATTTAATGCATGTTGTATTTCTACGCCATCTTTTGTTTCGCGATAATCTAACCAAGTAATACTTTCTTTGCTAAATCTTTCGAACTGATGTGTTGGCGCAACGACAGCGATCGTATCTTCTGGCATATACGTTCCGCGATAGATCGCCATACATACCGATGCAATTGTCGTATACATTAACGGATCAATGTTTTCCAATTCTAGAAATGATCTTCGCAACTTCAACATACTTCGCCGTAAAATGTCCACATCAGATCTACAATATTCTAACAACTCTTTTTCCATATTAAAAACATAATCGTTATCTTCGTGTTCCTTATGCCACGCAAGAAACTTCTCTCGTTCCAAACTTTTCATTTGATCTGGGCCATAATGTTTCGATGCCGGGATTTTCCCAATGTATTTCGTATTACATGGTTTATTGAAATAATGTGGAAAGTATCCTTTCTTTAATTCCGTCAACCCAAATCTCTTTGGAAATTGCGACAACGATTGAGCCACGAAACTCAAACTATCGATGAACTTTATCCTAAGACCACTTATTTCCATCAACATTATTTTTGCGCCATTGTAAATACAATACGGTTTGATTCCAACCGATACACACCATCGAAGAACAAACGTTGCATCGTATCCGCGACTATTGTGGGCAATAAATGTAAATCCCCTCAACTTCTCGATTAACATTCCCTTGCAAAACTCATCGATGTTCTTGAATATATATTCTTCTCCGTGAAAATCGTGACAAACAGCAAGATTAACAACATGTATTCCAGTATCTTGAGAACATTCGAAATCATAGAACATGTATTTTTCGTTGAACGTTTTCGATGATGGACACATTTTACGACTGGAACATTTTGGTTCGTGAATACATTTTCCGCCTCTCTTGTTGACTCTTCTCATATGACACATATGCGTTTTTGGATTATAATATCCTTTACAATTCTTGCATTCTTTGAAACCGCATCGATGTTCCTTAATAAATGGTTTTACAATTATCTTTTCACAAGACGAACATTTTGCAACTGATGTACAAACCGTATCGATCTCGTTTGGATTTGTTGATCTATCCTTCAAATGATTTACGAGACACTCCTGGCCAAAGAATCTTCTATTGCACGATTTACAAATAACTACTTCGCCATGGCATTTCTGTGTTTTATCGAAGTGAACGAAACATGCCAAACATTTCGATGGACATTTATGTCTATCTCTTCGGCTATACGTTCTTTTACATGTGTGACAATAATAATTAACTGATTCGAAACCCGTCATCGATCAAATCACATCGAAATGATTTCGTGTTTTGTACAAGTATATTCTCTTCGGCGCTGCTTCGTTGGTTGTAAAAGTTATCTCGTTGAAATGTTCGGCATCAATAATATTAATTTCCACATCCAAGTATTCAGCGAATGTTACAACATCTTCCAAAGTATTTCCATCTTCCGTTATATCAATCCCAGTTGAGATATGCAACTTCATCGCTTCAACTTCTTGTAATCGATGTGACGCACAAAACCCATTCTTCAATTGCGATTTCGTCCACTTGCTTGGTTCAATAATTGCGAGGGCTGTACAAATTGCTCGAGCCAAACAAATGGAGTCAGAATTCTTAATCTTCACAATGCTTCGTTTCTTCATCATATCATTTTGCGATATCGTTAATTTTCCTTTACCTCTCGGCATCTTAACGCTTTGAACAATAATCTTTGATTTCTCAACATCGATTTCTTTATAATCGACGTATTCCATCAAGTACGATACATAATCTCCAAGCTTTCTTATCTTCTTAAATGGTGTTGACCAGGGAAACGAAAGTTTCTCGTTATCGATAATAATCCTCATCAAATCAGTATCTTTCAAGTTTCTCAACTTCTTTGCTTTTATGGCAACATGTTGCAGAACATTTCCATCGATGGGAGTACGATCTATCTTCGCACTATTTTTACCAACAACAAAAGTATCTTCGAAAAAGAAATTGTTTGGAGGAATACTTGCAACATGTTCAATTTTGAAAGGATCCTTTGCCAACTCTTCATCTCGCAACGAAAACGCTTCCGATGGCGATGTCGCTTTTCCGTTTGCTTCGAATACATCGGGATCGAAACGATTCATTACTTTCATCGCACGATCATATTCGTGTTGTTCGAGCAACTCGTCGATCTCCTTCGCTTTCGCCTTTCCCGAGATCACTAATTTCTTTGCTTCCTTTACAATCTCTTCTCCCTTCGATCGCTCGACCTCTCGCTTAACCATTTCTTCTTTGTTCGTGTTCGTTAATAAATACAAATCAAGCAACATATCTATTTTAGGATATTTCGAACTATCCCTTCCTAATATATTCGTTAACGCTTTCTTCGTTAGTTTAGATTCGATTGGCATTAATTTCTTCAATACCTTCATTAAAGCGATTCTTCTCTTTCTTCTTAATTTATATACTTCGTCCTTGAGTGATCTGGTAGTATCTTTTAAGTGACTCATTCCCTGATATATATGGCTAGATAAAATTTCCTGTGTAGTTACCGAATAGTTCCGTTTATTACTCAATATTGCCAAGAGGAATCCAAGAATTGAACTTCTCCGAGTATCCTTTCCATTTTACCAATGCTTTGTTTCCTTCGATCTTAATAACGCGATCGATCCTAAACACTTCTTGTTTGGCGATTTGCATTTCTTCAGCGTACAACGATCCTTTTATTGTTTTTCCATTCAAATCTTGCACTCTATAGGTTGGTGGATTTGTCATTCTTATATCCGAAACGATAAAGATTTCCTCTGTCCAATTGGGAAGATATCCCTTTTCGAATAATCCCTTTTCCTTCGAAAGTCTCACCCGATCACCAATATTGAATTTCTTCCTTACAACAACATGTTGTTGGCCAAACAAGTTTTTCGCAACTTCTTTTGACGATTCCTTTAACGATGCTTCGTTTGGCGTCATCTTAATTGACCTGTGAACTGATCCATTATATTGTTCTAACAATTGTGGTAATACATCGATATATCTTGAGCCATGGGCTGTGAGATATCTAAAGATAAGCATCTTCATCGTTCTGATCCATCTTTCAACAATACTACTTTTTTCCTTGTTAAATGTGGAATACAAAACTATCTTGTGATGTTTAAGAAACGATTTCATTACTCCGTTATAAAACTCTGTTCCCTTGTCTGTCCAAATGTATTTTGGTTTTCTTCCATCTTCGAATATTTTCTTAAACGATTTAACGATGGTTTCTCCTTTTTTATTCTTTACTGGTACAATCCAACCAAATTTAGAAAATACATCGATAACAAACAAAAGATATTTCGTTCCATCATTTTGTAATTCCAACGATCTCATGTTAGCTGCCCAAATATCATCTAATTCTTTAACGAAAACTCTCCTTTTCTTGAAGTTCTTCCTTATTGGTTTGTGTAATTCTTTACTCAAAAGTTCCGACGGCTCCATACAATTACATCAGATAATCCATAACTTCTCAGAATGGATTGTCGTATGGGTTGGAATCTTCTTCCATCGATTCATCACTTTCTGCCTCGACAATCTCATGAACTTGGGTTCTCGTTACTTCACCATCGTAATTTAATGTTATACCAACAATCTTTTTCATCTCGACATCGTTAATGAAATAGTGTGTAGAATATGAAACCCAAATTGGAAAAGATATTCCTTTCTCGTCACAAATTTCCATTAATCTACATATTGTTCTTCTAACCTCGCTATCTCGAATGCAGGGAAATTGAAGGAACGGCGCTGATTGATCTCCAGATATTAAACACAATCCGTACAACATGTTTGGTGATCCATTTCTAATATCTTGACAAAACTCATCGTAACTATATGACGACACATGAACATTTTCGAAGCAACCAAGTTGATTCTTCTTCATATACTATGTACAATATAATTGTTCCATTCAATTATCCATTGGCAATCCCAATCCCAGTTGTCTTTTCTTGTTAATTATTGTTCTCGCCACTCTTCCCATAAGTGTCTTATCCTTTTTATCCAAAGCATCGATGGATTTTACCATAGTAGCGTCACAAGAATGTTTATTCGTATCCATATCGTAGCAGATATCGTGGAAGGCAGCAATCTCATCGATTTTGTTAAGAGGCGGAACATGCCAACGAACAACTTTACCAGTTTTCTTATCGTAAGTTAGTTGTTCGTCTAGAGGATTGTACGGCCCCAAGTATTTGTATTTTCCTGGTGTCCAACCACCTTTTGGCCTCGGAAGTTTCCCGATCCATGAATGAATATCTATAAATCCGCCTTCTTTATCCTTTGACAAATCCATGTTCCGAATGAATGTAGATTTGTTTCTCTTACACGATGCACAAATCGATCTTGCCGCGATTCTTCCATTCGATGTTTGATATAACTTTACCGAATTTGGAACAGATTTCGTTCTCTTTCTTTCTCCAACGCAATATGTTGTGTTCATATATATTGAATAAATTACTTTATTCGTATCGGAAAATTATTTCACAAACGTTGATTTCTTTGCGCCGCATGAGGCACACACAGACAACATCATCTTTCTTCCACTCTTGGTAGTTAGATATCTTTCGGATGCGGGAACCGATTCGGTTTTCTTTATCTCCTTTACACAGTATGTCAACATATACATAGTTAGATAAAATTTCCTGTAAAGTTCCTTGCAATTTTGTTGTTTGGTTTGTCTACGAAAACGAATTCGTACTTTTCCAAGTTATCGAACACTTCTGGTGAAATCATATTTTCGGAACAAACCATCTCATCTCGTTTCTGGATGTTGGAGGAAATATAATTAAATGGGAACAATTCAATCTTATATTACGCGGAACATCGAAATAACTTTGACTCACGTAAATTGGTGATATCTTGCTATGCCTTCCATTCGTAAAATGGTTTGCAATTTTCGCTTGGGTTCTTTTTGGCCAATTTACAAGATCATCAAACACAACTAGTTTTCGATCATTAATTGTATAATCGGAAGTATCCTTGATTTCATCCGATCCCTGTTCTAAAACTGGATAACCAACAACTTTGGAAACTCTTTCCATAACTTCACTCAATGTTTTAACTTTATCTTGATGGGCGTTTGGAGTATAAAAATAGATCTTATCGTAATATACTAATGGTTTCCTAATAATGTGCATTAATGTATTTGTTTTTCCACAGTTGCTTTGACCAGATATCAACGTTCGATGATCTTCCGGTAAAACGTGTTTCTTTCTGTGTGTATTAGGTATTTCTTTGCTATCGTAGTTTGGTATCTCCATAACAATGGATGGATAAATATAAAAAGTTATCTTGGTAATTATATGGATATTGCATTGTTTAAGAAAAAGTGAGAAGAGAGCTTATGATATGCAAAAGATAGTTGAAAACACTTTGAAAGAAAGACGAGACGCAAACGTTGTGAGAAGGGAAGGTTTAGAAGAATACTTCGAACCATTAACATCTATAATGGAAAAAAAACACAGAACAAGAAAGCGGAATACCAACTGATTTCACTATAAACAAACCATCGATAGAAGATGTGAGAAAAAAGACGCTAGAAGAACGAATCAAAAGACAAAAAGAACTCATTAAAACACATTTACCAATTATCGAAGAAACAGAAGAAACAGAAGAAACAGAAGAAACAGAAGAAACAGAAGAAACCATCGAGCCATTACCTAGCGAATTGGATGATGAATCGGACGATGATTCTACACAATACTATTTGGCAAGTGAACCCCTTTCGGAAAGCAAACCGATTTACGATACCCCAATAACAAGAATTCCAAGAACGATACACACTTCGGGGGATGGGGATGGTTTAGCAACGGAAGGTTCCTTACAACATGTTCCAATACAGAGAGATCAACCAAATATTCTAAGAAGAAAGGTCAAGCAAACAACCGATGAATATAGAATCATTCCCTTCGACGCAAACAAAGTCGAAGAATATGGAATAGAAAACGGAATAAATAATATGGATCTGGCAAATTGGAATCTACTTGGGTACGAAAGACCAAACGCGTTGCTCGGTAAAACCCGGGCAGAACTAGAAAGCATCTTGGCATATACAAACGATCTCAGTTACAAAGTTGGAATCGCGAGAACTCGATTGAATCGAAGTGAAAGCAGTACCGATCCTATAAGGTATACGAAGCCGGAGCATGGTTCATTGTACTCGAACGAGGAACTTAACAATATGCTTGCAAGAAACACGAACTACAAGAATAGGGTAAAATATCTAATTAGTAAAACCCCTTCCCGATTTCCGGAACCCACCATCGCAACGCCATCGATGGAAGGAACTAAAGACGAAACAGAACAATCACCTGAGGAAACAACTGGCGAGGGATTGGGGAAATCATTTGGCGGTAAACTGTTTTCTTCTCCAAATGATTTAGTTGCAAGATTGAAGTTGCTAGTTGGAACATTATCGGCTGGAAACAACAACCCAAAGTTTCTCAACGAAGTATGGGGAATAATCGATGAGTTGAGAAAGCTTGGAGTTATTCAGAAGAAACAATACGATGATTTCGTACGAAAATATCTTGTGTAACCAATTATGTGGAGAAACCAATAATGTTGAACTCCTTCGATGGAGAAGGATTATCGAAAACTCATGATTTTACTATAAAGTTTAATCCACCGATACAATTTTCAGATGGTGAAAGACACTTCGTTGGTTTAGATAGTTTAACCATGAGTTATTTTTGGTACAATATAACAAAAGTGTACAATAATAATAAACTAAAGTATTCTCATGATGGAGGAAAAACTTGGACACAAATTACTTTTCCAGATGGAAACTATGAATATACTGATATAAATGTGTTCATCCAAAGAACAATCGAGTTCAATGGACACAAACCAGATGCAAAAGATAAGTATGGAATTTCGATTACCCTTCAAGATTTCGTTTTCAAAACGATGGTAACATTAGACACTGATTTTCAAATCGATTTTCGAGAAGGTGATTTTCACAAACTCGTTGGCTTCACCCCAAAGATTGTTTCAGCTACGGATGAATGCGGGGAAATGTGGCCAGACATTACTAATTCGGTTGATATGTTGTTAGTTCACTTGAACATCATCTCAGATTCGATCGTTTCAGGAAAAAGTACAGATGTAGTATACGAATTCGGTATTGGACAACTTTCGTCATCTTATCCATTTTTAAAAGATCGAACCAAGGAAGATTGATAATGAACATGATAAACACGGATACTATTAGTCGGATTCGAGTATATATTACCGATGTAATTGGGCGACCCGTTGATTTAAATAGTATTCCCGTATCGCTTATTCTTTTATTGAAGTAAAGATATGAACAAGTATCGTAAATGTAGAGATGAGTTTGGAAATGTATCGATCGTTAACACGGAAGATATTGACGATGACGAATATAATGATGATTATTCAGGCGGTGGAATATTTTCTACGCTCAGTAGCAAAATCGCCAATACAGTTGGAAGTAAAGCATCGAAAGAGTTGGCAAAATCCCTTGCAAAGAAATTCGTAAACAAAGCTGTCGAAAAAGGTGTAAACAAGTTAGGTGAAAAGTTAGGTGAAAAGATGGCAGATTCCGCGATATCTATGATTACATCTAAGGAGAAGAAGGAAGTTACCAAAACTCCATTGCTCGATATTCCAAAGAAAATCCGTAGAACCACGAATACAAAAGGAGATGAAATAGCAAGAGAGTTAGAAAAAATATCACGAATAAATCGAAAGGAGAAAAAAGAGGAATTGGTGAAACCGCTTTCGGCGAAGTTCGATGAATTATTGTAACTTTTATCTAACGAATTATATGACAGACTTCAGAAACCCACAATATGTTGATAGATATGAAAACGTTACGTACAAACTCGTAAACCAACTTATAACACCAGGGAATGAACAATTTCAAAATCTTCAAGGGCACAAATTCGTTGTTGATAATACCAACGAAGTGAATCCGTTGGATTGGTACAACGCTTTTCTGAATCTTGAGTTTCGCGTGGATAAGAAAGACGATGCCACCGCTATAGATGGAAAAGATATCGCGCCGCCGAGTGGAACGCATTTGATGTTTTCGTCGATGAAAGTATCCTATGGTGGAATAATAGTTTACAATTCCATTGGCGCGCTTCACATGGCAATGAATGTAAGGAATCTTGTCGAATTTACCCAAGGATATGTTTCGAGTGTTGGCCCAGCGTTTTTCATGTATCCAGACACTGCGACAGCCGCGGAAACAAGTGGCGCAGTAACAGCGATACGCGCGGATAACATTGGCTTTGCGACTCGCCGTACATTAGCTAATAACAAAGCGTTAATAAACGCTATAATGCCGTTGAATAGATACGGATTCTTTGCTTCGTTCCATAATAAAGTATGCCCGCCAGGGAACTTTCAAATTGAGTTCGACATGTTACAAAACGATTTGATGTTATTTAGATCGGGCGGTGACGATGGAAGGGTAGTATTTACCAAGATGGATCTTGTGATTCCAAGAGTTCATTTCAATGGAGATGGGAAAACATTGTACATTAATAGATACTTATCTTCGAAATCTTGGAAGTATTTGTCCGAATTGGTTTCCGAGAGTTCCCAAAAGTTCGACGAATTAAGTGGAGAGTTTCGAGTTTCATCCGGAATTTCAAATCCACGGCATGTATTCGTGTGGGCTGTTTTAAACGAGAACTTGGCTGGAACAACAGTGAATCATCCACAAACTGGAAATTGTTTTGCGTTGAACACATTGAAACTAAATGGGAAAACAATGACGAGAGCACAATTGGAAATTGCGAATGGAGTTTACTATCCAAGAGAAGCTTACGAACCTTTGGAAGATTTCTTCGGGGTTTATAGGAGACTCATGGATTATGGTAAATCATTTAACGATATATTTTATTCGCCATACATAACAATCAGAAACATTCTTACACATGGATTATTGTATTTCGATTTAAGGAATCAAGAAGGGAATCTCAAAAGTGGCAATACACCAATTACGTTTAAGTTTTCGTACGGAGATGCAATTGGTAAGGAATATAAAATGTTCGCTTTAATTCTCCACGAAAGAGAAGTGAAAATATCAAACGTTTCTGGAAAAGCTTCTCTTAGTGTTTGATATTATGTAACCAATATTATGGGAGATGCGAAAATAGATAGATTTGAGTTTGAAACAACTCCACCAGAAAATCCACATGGATTAGTGAGAGGTCAAAATACACATTTTAAGTTCGTGATCGATAATACGAACGAACTCACGCCATACGATTGGTACGAAGCATTAGTTAAGCTTAGGTTTACTATTAAAAATGCAGATAATTCCGATTTGCCAACTGGTACTTTGGTTTCTGTATCTTCTGGATTACATACTATGATTAAATCGTTCAAGGTATCGTACGGTGGAAAATAGGTATACAAACTAATGAACGCACATTTTGCGTTGAATATCAAGAACATCGTCGATTTCTCCGAGGAATATGTACAAGGAGTTGGCCCATCGATGTTTATATATCCAGATGTTGCGCATTCGGCGTTGGCATCCGGAGAAGCGCGACCAAGTAGAACAACGAACGCAGGTTTCAAGGCGCGATCAGAATTAACAGATGAATCAACTGAAACAACTGCCATTATACCATTGAACAGATGCGGATTTTTCCACGCTTTCAAAGGTGAAATTTGTCCGCCTGGAAAGTTCGTCATCGAAATGGAAGTAACGGAGAATTCAACCTTGTTGTATTCTCCAGTTGGCGTAGCTGAATGCAAACTAGTAATCACAGCGATATCGTTAGTAATTCCCAGAGTAGAGTTTTCAGGAAATCCTTATTCAAAGATACCTCAACATACTTTGAAGTTCCAAGCGGAGAGAGTAGAAAGATCGAGGTTATTCGATGAACAAGGCGGTCGATTCGAAATCGCTTCTTCGATCGAAAAACCGAGACATGTTTTCGTATGGAGCGTAAAGGGATCTGATCTTGCGAGTCAACAAGGAAATGCTTTTGCGATTAGAAAGTTAACAAATCTACTTTCAGTTGCGGCGATACCGGGTGGCCAACCTGGCGGCCCAAAGGCTGCCGAATACGAAGCGAGTTTGAGATCAGTAAAATTAGAGATCAGTACTGGAATATTTTATCCCGAAGAAGGATATTATCCAAGCAAGGATACCATTCCATTGTACAGAAGTTTCTTGGAATACAACGGATCGTTTAATGCAACAGATACTGCGCCATTTGTTTCACTTTCGAGGTTCGATGGCAATTATGGAATTTTATACTTCGATCTAAGAAGGCAAGAAGGAAACTTAAAACACGGAACGTTGAAACTAGCATTTCACTTTTAATACGATGCGAAACCAATCGAACCTTACTACGTTTTTGCATTAGTACTTCACGAACAAGAAATCAAGATTACTAATGTTGGCGGAAAACCAACGTTTCATGTTTAGGAATATAGTTAGAATTGTCTATCTTATATTATATATGACAACGTATCATTCGTTTGGTGTATCGCTCACGAAAGGGCAAAAAATGTCAATTGCTCGGACAATTAGAAAATCGGCGCCGGTAACAATAAGATTGAAACACAATCAACTTCATGGAACTGACGATGTAATGTTAACGAAAACACAGATAAAAAGAATAGTGAAATCGAAAAGCAATAATTCCGGAACAGATATTAAAATCTCAAAAGCGCAAATATCTAAGATCGCGAAGAAAGGGGGAAGTTTGTTCGGAGTTCTTGCAAAACTAGTTCCGAAAGTATTACCATTAGCAGGAAAGTTATTGAAACCTTTGGAATTGGGCGCGTTGGCTGGTTTAGGATCGGCTGGAGTTGAGAAAATATTGGGAAGTGGAAAAAGAAGAAGCGGCGGATCATTCAATGCAAGAGTAAGTAAGATAGTTCCACCGAACGTATCGCTATTTGGAAACGCAATACCAATTCCAATGAGTGAGTTAAACAAAATACAACATCTTACCAAGTATTTAACGGAGAAACAATTGTTAAACTATCTCGCAGCGATTAAACAGGGAAAAGGTTTTGTTCTCAAACCTACGGTGAAACAGAAGAAGGGCGGTTTCCTTCCGTTGTTGGCTCTCGCAATTCCAACTGTATTAAGTTTGTTATCGAAGGGAAAAGGATTGAGAAATCGGCCATATGGTTGGAAACCAAATAGCGCAAGGCATTTTCCAACGGGAAGTGGATTAAGAAATCGGTCAAGAGTTGTTCGAAGAACGTAAAGTGGAACTGGAAACGCTTTCGAGAAAGCTATTAAAAAAAACACCAAATAAATCGTTCATCAGGAAAGGGATTAATTCTGGGGCCAAACAGTCCATTAAAACACATCCCAATATTGGGCGATATATTCTAGATTCGAAGAAACCTAAGTTCGTCGATATGGCAATATCCAATCACGATATTACGAAAGTGGATAAGATATTTGAAAGTTAAGAACTTCATTGGAGTATTTTCGAAAGATGTTATTCCAAACGCTAATGGTTACTACATTGTTAATCTCGATGACGATATTGGGCCAGGAACACATTGGGTTGCTATGTTTTTATCGAATCATGGTATAGATTATTTCGATAGTTTCGGAATGAGATATCCACAAGAGATTTTAGATTTGGCAAATAAAACTAAAAGATCGATAAAATTCAACACGATTCAATTTCAACATTTTGAAAGTAATTTGTGTGGTTATTTTTGTTTGTATTTTATTAGCGAAAAGTTTCATGGAAAAACATTCTTCGAAGTAATTGAACCATTGTCACATAATAATATGCATTGTAACGAATTGTTTATGAAATTATACTTTGAGAAAGTCTGACGACATAGATTATCTAACGTATATTATGGGATACGTTAAGGGAATTAAACATCTTTTCGGTGGCGCAGGGCGAGGCCCAAGAGGATTTCCTGGGCCAGTTGGGCCTAAAGATGAAAAAGGAAGAGATGGAAAAGACGCTGGCCCGAAAGGCGATAAAGGTGATAAAGGAATTCGAGGTGATAAAGGTGATAAAGGTGATAAAGGTAACAAAGGCGATAAAGGCGATGAAGGAATCCAGGGAATTCAAGGAACTTCCGGATCCAAGGGAATTCAAGGAATCCAGGGAATTCAAGGAATCCAAGGAATTCGAGGCGAAAAAAGTGAAAGTGGCGGCGGCAGTGGCGGAAGTGGTGGAATCGATCCTTCGATTACCAAGGATTTGGATATGGAAGGTTTCAAGATCACGAACATTGGAACTGCGACGGCTTTCGATGGCGTTCTAAATAAGGAATATGTTGATTTTCACGGTGTTGGTTACACAAAAAGTTCGATCAAAGATTTGAAACCTACTGATTTTACACTACCAAGCACTTTGCACATTGTTGTCGATGATGAACTAACAAAGCATCACAACAAACCACCATCAATTATCTTCAAGAAAACTGATGGATTATCTGCCACTTTGACATGTAACATTGGTAAATTACAAACAAACAAGGAATACACGATTAGAATCGAAGCGATCACACGATCAAAACCATCAATTGCGGGACGAGGTGATGCTAGATTGGATGTCGCGCCATTTGGTAACCATTTCACAAAAGAAAATTACGCTATGAACATCGTAATAAGAGATTTGATTTTGAAATCGAAAGATGGAAGTTTCGTTTCCACATTGTTGTTAGATATTACGGATGTGAAGAACTCAATTGTAGCACTTTACATAAGTGGTGTTTTTGGAAAAACGAAATACATTAATTCGACGATAGTAGATCTAGATCATGCTATCACAAAACCAAAACCATACGAAGTCGATGCATCTGGAAACATCGATATTGGCGGAAGGAAGATCACTCAATCCGAGAGTGCAACTAACGAATTAGATTTAACAACACTCGACGATGTAAATCGTATTGTTGCAAACATAGGAAAACGAAAGAACTACGTTGATATTGCGTCCAATTATTTCCATTACTTGGCGATTAAGAATATCACATTGACAAGAGGATTCGCAACTAGGCCAACTCTTATCGAGGCTGGAGATCTACCATATTTAACAAGGCATTATTTCCGAGAACCAATATGCAAAATGAGTCTTCATTCTAACACGGAAGGAACCTTCGTTCTAAATCTCGAGATGAAAGCTGAATTGTACGCAAGTATCAGAATCGACGTTGCTACTAACATCGAAGGATCGATTCCACAACTTGCTATTGAGAAATCTCCGAACGCATCGAAGCTTATCATCGTTCACGACAAGAACGAAACTGGGGAAAAGTTTAGAATCAGCGAAAATATATTTATCTCAAAGGATGCGACACAAAATATGGAAGTACTTGTGAAAGTGAAAATATCCCAATTAGCGACGGTGTTCTTTTACATATATGGAACAACGTTTACTACTGATGCAAAATTGTACGTTCCATCGAATTTCGGAATATTCAACGATTATATTGAATTGGGATATACTAGCGTCAACTTCAAGGATAAGAAGATTTCTAACGTCAACGTTCCAACCGATCCAAATGATGTTGCAACAAAAGCATACGTAGATCATTCTACGAGAAATCTCGCAATTGGAAAGAGGAACTATTTTGATTACCTAACTAGTTCGAACTTCACGATAGTTTCTGGTTACACAGGAGAAGTAAGAAACACCGAACTTGCTCTTGGATACACACAAAGATTTCACAAATCTCCGCCGTTGATCGAACGAACCTGTAATAATCGATCGGCACAACTTTCATTGAATCTCGATACAATAACGAATGTCGATGCGAACTTCTTGTTGGTTGCCTTGGACATAATATCAGAAGATACAACGAACGTTGTTGAAACAACGATACTTTCACCATCTGGATCGAATGGAGGAATAGTAAATCGAAAGAGTATCTTGAGTAATGGAAACGCGTTTATTTCCACAGAACACGTTTACATAGAAAGAAGAAACACAACCGATCCAATCAAAATAAATTTGACGACGAGAACAACGAAGAATTCGAGATTGGCATACTTTGTTTATGGCGTAACATATGCAACAAACCAAAACATAACTCTTCCATCGTATTTTCTCGAACTCTCACAAATTCCAAATAGGATTGAGAGATGTTACACGATCGAGAAAGGAGAAAGGGAGAATATTATCGATGTAAAACCAAT
>JAOBYG010377734.1:0-28811 GCA_025403545.1 Epizoanthus stellaris
TCGACGGTGTTGCGGCGACGGCGGTTCGAGAGCAGACCGTAGTAGCGGATACGCACGAAACCGGGCGGCAGAATGTGTTGGGTGAAACGCCGAACGAGCTCGACGCCGTGCATGCGACCGGTACGCCATCGGCCGTTCTTGCGATGCTGATTGTAACGATAGACCACCTGATCGCCGTCGAGCTCGATCAGTCGCGCGCTGTTGATCGCGACTCGATGGGAGTACCGCGCGAGGTAGCGGAGCACGTGTTCAGGACCGGCAAAGGGCGGCTTGACGTAGGTGTTCCAGCGCTTCGTTTCGAGCTCGAGCAGCCACACCAGGTAACGACTCGGCAAGCTCATTCGGCAGTATCAGCGCCCCGCGGCGTTCGGCGCGCTTGAGCGCGGCGAGAGAGTATTTGCGAAAGCGTCGGGACAAGACTTCGATCGGTACCAGAAATTTCTCGCCACACCGCCGCCACTCTCCCATCGACAGCTATTTGGAACGCTTTCCTGATCTCCGCGACGATGAGGAGGAAATTCTCCGCGCTCCTCGATATCTAGTCGCGAAGAGTCGAGAAGCTCGCGGCGATCAGGGCCAGCTCAATTGAGCCGAGTCTGAGTCGAATGAAGAGGAATGATCGAGTCGGTCGCCGGGTCAGTTATGATTCGATCATGACAAGAAACCCTTTCGAAGACGGCCTGGCCTATTTCACGCTCGGCGCGCTCATCATCTATGCGCCGGTTGAGACCTGGATCTCCTTGCCGCATGGCTTGATGCATCCGATGTATTTGGTCGACGTCGTGGGGATGGGCTTGTTGCTCTTCGGAGCTCTGCATTCTTTGAGGGCTCGACCGCGATCGGCTGCTGGACCGTTGGCGGCTGGGTGGGCTTGGAGTGCCGCTAATGGCTGGCGGGCGACGGCTTGGCGTTATCTGGAGATGCGTGAGGGTGGAGAGCTTGAGCATGGCAGCGCGGAGCTGATCGGAACTGGTGTCGGCACTTTGATTGCCTTGATTTGTCTGGCGGTGGCTTTGACGCTTTCGAGCCGGCCCGGATCTCGCGAGCTCTAGAATCGGGGATTGCGTTAGTCTCCGGCCATGAAACGTCTCAGCCTGATTTGTCTTCTTGTCGTTCTCGTGGCCTGCGTCCCGGGGTCTGCCTCAGGGCCTGCGGGTGAAAATGCTGGATCGGAGGCTCAGGGTGCTTCCGCCAAGGGGGTCTCAGAGCTCGCTCTTTTGCATTGGAATGTCGAGTTTCTTTGGGATGGCATCGCGCCGGAGGACGGCGAAGCGGACCTTGACTTTGATTGGCGCGGCTCGCCGAAGAAGGCTGAGGCGCATATGGAGGAGATCGCCGAGACGCTGCGCCGGGTCGACGCGGACCTGGTGAATTTGACCGAGGTCGAAGATTTAAGAGCGCTGAAGCTTTTCGTTGAGCGTCATCTGCCGGACATGGGATATCGGCCTTATCTGGTCGATGGCACGGATACTGCCACCGGTCAGGACGTGGCTTTGCTCTCTCGCTATGAGCTTTCGAGCTTCGGCCGCGATCCGCGTCGGGGCAGGAGTGGCCAGGTGCGCAAGGCTGTTTCCAAACATTACATCGCGACTTTGAATCTCGAGACGACGGTGGGTGAGAAGAAATTGGGTTTGATCGGCTTGCATCTGCTCGCCGGGCCGACCCGGCGGAATCGGAAAGGGCCTCGTGAAGCTCAGGCCGACGCGATCTCTCAGATGGCGGCCGAGCTCGCCAGCCAGGGGCGTTCGATGATCGTCTGGGGTGATTTCAACGATTTCGATGGCCGCGTGGAAGATGCAAAAGGCTCCCAACCGATCACCCGCGTTTTGGAATGGGTGAGCCGGATGGAGCCCGACAAGGCTGATGATGATCTGATGAATGTGATCGCTGAGGTGCCGCGCAAAGAGCGCTATACGAGCCGCGGTCGTTATCGCAACGCGATCGATCATGTGCTTCTATCGCCAGATCTCGCGGCGGGCATCAGCTCAGTCGAGGTGCTGCACGACGCCCCCGGCTCGGGGCATTCGCCGATTCTCGTGCGGTTGGCGTTCTGAGCGAAGAGGTTTGACGTCGCACTGCCTATCTGCGGCACCGCAGCCATAGAGAATCGTAAATACCGATGCCTTTATCTGTTGAAGAAAAGCTTTGGAAGCTCGAGAACGATCCGGCGTGGACCACCGTCGTGCTGCCGGTCATGGATTCTCGCTCGCATACAGAGCGGATTCTTGTCGAGACGCTGAGCGATGGGCGACTTCGCGTCGCAGCGTCTCCAGGCATGGTCCTGGGGCTGGCGAGAGACGACATCATCGCGCTCGATGCTGATCGCGCTGAGGGCTATGAGCTGAATTCCCGGGGCGGCAATATTGCCGTTCACGTCTTCTTCCCGGAGGCGATCTCACCAGAGCTCCTTGGTCAGCTAGTCGCGAGCGTTGAGGCGATTGGCGGTTGGCTCGATGGCACGATGTCGACTCGCGGACTTTGCTTTACTTTTCCACTCGCTTCTGGCTTCGACGGGATCGAGGCTCTCTGCGACGGCTGGGCCAGCAGATACGAGGGATGTCAGTGGTTTTACTCGAATGTCTACGATGCAGACGGCGTCACTCCGCTCGGCTGGTGGGTGGCTGAGTGATTCATGCTTTGCTGAGATGTTGGCTGCTAGACCACCGGCGCCGAGAAATAATTCAAGACGAATAGAGCGATCAGTCCCGTGAGGATGGTCCACAACAGGCTGCGGGTGAAATAACCGACCAGGCCGGCCACGAGCGCGGCGATCAGTCGGAAGTTATCCGCGGCGAAAGCCAGCTCGCCGTCTCGGATCAGCAGGCTGGTCGACACCAGAGCGGAGAGCACGGCCGCTGGTATATAGCGCAGGGCGGATCGAAACCACGGCGGCTCGGTGATTTTCTCGAGTAGGGCGATGAACGAGAGGCGTAGGTAGAAGGTTCCGAGGCCAGCCGCGGCGATCAGCAACCAGAATAGGTGGTATCGAGACATCAAGACCTCCGCTCGCTGATCATGCCGGCGGCGACGCCGATTAGGGTGGCGACGATCAAGCCGAGATTCAGTGGCAAGAAGCGGGTGATCAGAGCCAGGCCGCCAGCGGTGACGGCGGCTATGGCCGTGCTTCGGCCTTTGAGCGCCGGGATCAACAAGGCGAGAAATGAGAGCGGCACGGCGAAGTCCAATGACCAGCTGGCGGGCACGTCAGCGCCCAGAAAGACTCCGAAGATCGAGCCGGCCTGCCAACTCGTCCAGAGTGTGACCGCGGCAGTGCCGTAGAACCAGCGGGCCCGATCTCGTGATTTTTCGAATTCAGGCAAGGAAAGCAGCGCCGCCTGATCGGTCAGGGCATAAGCCAGAATCGATTTATGCAGCCATCCCAAGCCAACAAAATGAGGCGCCATGGTCGCGCTGTACATGGTGAAACGGAGGTTCACCAGCAGCATCGTGGCCAATAAGACGAGCGCTGGGGCTTGCTCCGCCCACATCTCGATCATCACCAATTGAGCGGCTCCGGCAAAAATGACCACCGACATGGCCACCGCTTGCTCTGCGGGAATGCCGACTTCAACCGCGCTGGAGCCGGCGATCACGCCGAAGGGGATGAGGCCCGGCAAAAGAGGCAGCACGGATTTGAAGCCTCGCCAGGCGTAGGAGCGAGGGGACTCTTCGTGAGCCTCTGAGGTCGTCATCTGGGGACCGCCCGGTCGAGCAGATTGGGTCATCAAGGCCGTCCTTTGACCAAGGTCGATAGGAAGAATGGTCGATGGGAAGAATGGTCGATGGGAAGAATGAAAGCGCATTCTCATCGCTATGGGCAGGGCTTGCCAAATCGTCGGCCCTAGCAACCTGTGGCAAAAGTCTCACCGCGCTGCGAGCGCGCCTTTTCCGTCGACTCTTCGTCGGCAAACCTCGACGATTCCCGAATCGCCTGCGGTTTGCACGCCTCGATTCGGCGAAAAATTCGCAGCTCTCGCCAGCGGCAGACTTTCGCCACAGCCTGCTAGCGCTTCGCTTCAACGGAGTACGATGGCTTGGCCGAGCGCGGCGAACGGATCGCGCGCGATGATCTCAATCTTTTTCTTAAGCGTGTGACACAGCAGCGCCCTCATCGACGTCATCTCTCCAGATCCTATTATTCCCAAGCCTTAGCCGGCGTGGGGCAAGTCAAGGATGAGCTCGATGACCGCGAATTCACGAATCTCTCAGCACCGCCAGAACCGCGGGCGAAGCGGCGAGGCTTTATGCTCGCGTTCCCGCATGCCACGAGATCCGCCTGCCGTGATGGCATCGGCCCGCGGGCTAGGCGTGAAGCGACTGCGGACGCTGGATGCGCGGAGGCCGCCGGTGGCTGAGCCGTTGTCAGTCTCGGAGCGCCTGTCGACGGTGCTCGAGCAATATAGAGGTCTGCTGCGTCATGCCATCGGCACGACGCTGCCGAGGGCTTCGGGTCTGGAGGTCGACGATGTTGTACAAGAGACCAGCTTGCGATTATTGCGGGCGTTTCGCGAGCAACGGGCGATCGAGAATATGCCGTCTTATCTTTATCGAGTCGCGGTGTCGGCTTCGTTGGATGCGATGAGACGGCTCAGCCGGCGTCGCGAGGACTCATTCGAGACTCCCTGTGGTGCTGAACCCCAGGGCGTTGAAAGTGGTCCGGGTTTACGCTCGCGGCAGGTGCCTCCGGAAGCGCGAGCCGGGCAGCGGCAGACTCTCGAGACTGTCGAGCGCCTGATGGCCGAGCTCGGCGACAACCGGCGCCGTGCGGTCTCTTTGCATGTGCGTGGCATGACACCGGCCGAGATCGGCAGCCTTCTCGGATGGACGGAGACCAAATCCCGGAACCTGGTATATCGGGGCTTGCGCGAGCTCCGCGAAAAATTACAGCGTGAAGGAATCTCCAATGACTGGACATGACGATCACTTCGGAGATCTGGAAATGGAAGCTCTGGTCGCGCAAGCTCTGGACCGGCAGGCCGCGGATTCCCTATCTCACGAGCAGCTCCTGGCTTTGATCGGCGACGAATTATCTGAGAACGAGCGCGGAGTCTTGGTCGATCGCCTGATCGCCGATGGTGAATCGCTCGATCGGCTGAAGGCGCTCCGGCCCATGCGCGACTGGAGCCAACGAGCGGCAGCAGCTCTCGAGGCGGAGATCGACGAGCGGCCCGCTGCCCGTGCTCCGGCGCGGAACAGAGCTCGAGTGCGGCGAATCTGGGCCTTGGCAGCGGCCTTATTGGCAGTCCTCGGCCTCTCGCTGGTGATGCCTCGCCTGGTGTCCACACCTTCACCGCCAACCGTATTGCGCGCTCAGCTGCCGAGTGCTGCGTTGATGCAGCCGTTGGACGGGGCGATTCTCGATCAGGCCCCGGAATATCTCGAATGGAATGTCGATCTGGCGGCTGGTTCTCGAGGCAGTGTGCTGCTTTTCGATGTCGAATCCGCATTGCTCTGGCGAAGCCCTGCGACGGTTGATTCACGAGTCGTGTTGCCAGAGCAGGTGAGGGCTCAGCTGCGACCGGGGCAACGCTATTTCTGGCGTCTGTCGATCGACGACGGACTCGATCAGCGCCTGCTGCCGCTGGCCGGTTTCGAGATCCAGCCTTGAGCGATCCGTCTTTGAACGATCCGGCTTTGAGCCTAGGTCGGCGCGGGGTCGATGGTAGAGCGGGCAGGACGGGTCGGATGGGCAGGACGGTTCGGTTTTTGGGTCGATTCTGCTGCGTGATGCTCTGCTCGGCGTCGTCGGTTATCGCGTTGCCGTGCGATGTGGCGGTCGAGGATTTGTGGTTCTGGGTCGCGGAGCTGGAAGGTGCCGAGGAGACGCTCGCTGCCTGCCGCCAGCAGGCCGCCCGGCGCCAGGACGCTGGCGATCGCGCTCTCATGGAGCTGGCCTATGCCGTACTCCGACTGCAGCAAGGACGGCCCGGCGCGGCTTTCGATCATGCTCAGGCGGCGCTCGAAGTCCCGGGCTCAGGTTTTTCTCATCCTGCTCTTTTTCGCGCCAGGTGCTTGCAGCTGCGAGGTGATTCCCTTTTCTTCCTCGGCCGGCCAGCAGCCGCGGCGGAAGATTTTTCCGCGGCCTTGCGGCTTGCCGGATCATCCCGGTCGGTGCCGCAGGCGGAGCTGGGAGCGCTACCTCAAGATCCGCTCGCCGCGGAACGATTCGCCGCGTTTCTGCATAAAGATCTGGGTATCGCTCTGCGCGAGCTTGGCCGCTACGAAGAATCCCTCGAGCACTTGAACCGCGCTCGATCTCTGGCGCTTCGATATCAGACGAGCGATCTTCTCGGCTCGGTGCTGGGCAATCTGGGTTCGGTCTACCGGCGCCTAGGTGCCGACCGTCTGGCGGTGTCGGCCTATGGCGAGCTCTATGACAGCGCTTTGGCGGCAGGTGATGACACGCTGGCCCTCGATGCTTTGGCCCGTTTGGGCGATGTCTACCTGGAAGCCGGCTCACCGCAGCGGGCGGTCGAAGAGCTCGAGCAGGCGCGGGCTGTGGCCGAAAGCTCAGGAACGCAGGCTGAGCAGATCTGGATCCTGGAGATGCTGGCGGACGCCCTGATGGAGTCGGGAGAAGCCGCGGCGTCCTGCGAAATCTTTGAGAAAACCGTCCGCCATCATCGTCGCACAGCGCCCGCTTACCGGCTGCTCGCGAGCCTCGTGGGCCTCGGCACTTGCCTGGAATCTCGGTCTCCTGAGCGCGCTGCCAAGGCCTATTTTGAGGCCGAAGCCGTCGCTGCCGGCTCAGAGCCGGCGGCGAGCAGCTGGGCGGCATTGGCGGGTCTTGGTCGACTCGCTATCGGAGCGGAGGATCCGGATCGCGCGGTCGAGCTCTTCGAGCTGGCGCTGGCGGCGGCAGAGCTCGAGCGCGACGAGGAATCGGGGCCGGCCGATCGACAGCTCTTCGCGCAGCGGATGCGGCCGATCTACGATTCTCTAGTCGAAGCCTTGTGGCGCCGCTCGGCAGCTGGCGACTTGAGACGAGCTTTCGAAGCGTCGGAAGCGTCGAGAGCCCACGGCAGGGCCGAGCGGTGGTGGCGCGGCAGAGAGCAGACGCGTCCGCCGGACCCGCAGCTGGCTCGCCTCGAGCTCGAGCTGACCGAGGTGTCGCGAGCGCTTCGACGGTCGGACGGATCAGGCTCGAACGGATCAGCTTCGATCGACGCCAGTCGAGCCGCGCTTGAGCAGCGCGGCGCGGAGTTGGAGGTGGCTTTGCGGGCGCGAGAGGAGGCGTTGTTCTCAGCGCTCGACATCCCTTTGACCGTGCCGGCGCTCGAGCATCTCCAGCGTGTCATGGCGCCTGAAACGCGGCTGTTGATCTTCCATCTCACCCCGCATCATGTTTTTGTTTTCTTGCTCGACAGCAACGATCTGGAGCTTTTCGAGATCGAGCTCGAAAGGGAAGAGCTGAAGCTGGCAGTAGAAAATCTTCTCGAGCTCGTTCAGCGTGACGGCGAGAGTTGGCGACCGGCGTCACGGCGCCTCTATCGTCAGCTGATCGAGCCCTGGTGGACGCCATCGGCCGGCTCGGATCTCATCGTGGTGGCGGAGAGCCCTTTGCATCAATTGCCGATGGAGATTTTGCTGGCACCGTCGACGGTGGATGGACTTTCAGAGCGGCTATGGATGGAGGATCTGGCGATCAGCTATGCGCTCTCCGCGACGACGGCGTTCGAGCAATGGATCACCGCCAGCCGATCGACCTCCGACGCTGCTGCCCGCATGTTGTTGATCGCGCAGCCAGTCACCGACCATGGGCCGTCCGCGGCGCGCCAGCGATCGATATCGCTTTATGAGCAGGAGGGCTTGAGCCTCGAGGCGTTGCCATCGAGTCGCCGGGAAGTGGAATCTGCCGGGCGATTCTCCGTGCGGCCGCCGCGCGTGCTGCTCGGAGCCGACGCCACTGAGCGAGGTGTCCGGGAGGCTTTGGCAGCGCCCTTCGAGGTCGTGCATTTCGCCACTCACGCGGTGCTCAGCCACCGTCGCCCAAGCCGCTCAGCGCTGATCCTGACCCCGTCGGCGCAGGACGATGGCCTGCTGCAAGCGCGCGAGATCCTGCGTACTCAAATCCGAGCGGAATTGGTCGTTCTTTCGGCCTGCCAGACCGCCCGTCAGGTCGAAAGCGGACATGTCGCTCATCTGGCGGACGCTTTCTTCTTGGCTGGCGCTCGCTCGGTGATCGGCAGCCTGTGGCCGGTCGATGATGCGGAGACGGCCGAATTCATGAGCGTCTTCTATCGCCATCTGGCGGCCGGTGAGGCCAAATCCGAAGCGTTGCGTAACGCCAAGCTCGAACGCTCGAAGCTCACCTCGCCGCGCCATTACGCACCCTTCGTGCTGATCGGCGACCCACAGCGCGGCGTCTCGCTCAGGCGCCCTCGATCCTGGTGGTCGAATTGGACAGTGCTTGCCGTTCTATTCGTCGTTTTCGGGCTAACCCGGCTAAGCCTCAAACCGACGCGATAAGAAAGCTCGGCTATTTTCGAAGGCCGATGAAATCACCGACACAGCCACCAGAGAAGCACGGCGGCTGAACCACCATGACTGGAGAGGTGATCAAAGCAGAAACCAGTCCAATACCCGATGCCGCGTCGGCGTGTCGAGGGAATCGAGAAGCCTGATCATCGCGTTGTGCATCACATCGGAATTGTGCTTAAGAGCTGGGAACGGATTCTGGAGCTTGGGCGAATAGCGGTTTTCGTGCTTGACCTGAGCCAGAGCCTGCCGGTTCTCTTCATCAGCCATGAATGCGAGAAACCAAGCGAAGCTCTTCAAAACTGGCGACGCAGCGGGCCGGTAGGATTCCGCCAGTGAATCAACGAGACGGCGCACCGGCGGCTTGCCGAAGATTTCCAACAAGGTCTCGCGATAATCGGATTCGCCATGCGCCCGTTTGGTCGCCTGCGCCGCAATCGCTAGCAGAGTTGCGAAATACCAGAACTTGCGACTATGCCGCAGCTTTATATTCCGGGTGGACCAGTCTTTATCTTCTGTGTCGACCTTGTTCTTGTAGTCTATGCAAAGCTGCCGATAGTAGCGGGCTAGATCATTGCATAGGGAAAGAACGTGACGACCACTCGTGCGCTCCTTGCTGCCATAGGCGTCGAGAACCTGCCGTCGAACTTCTTCGATTTTCAGGTCGCCTCCGGCTTTCGCGCCCTCACAAAGAACCAGAATGCGCTGCGTCAACAGCGCGTCCGAGTCCTGACTGCCGCCGATAGTCTCGGCGTCCGTCAAGTCGCTGAGCGGAGTCGCGCGTGTCAACTTCGAGCCACGCGAGATCTTGACGTCGAAGTGTTGCCCCAGACGATCCCGAGCCTCACGATCCACTTCCAGGGGCCACTCGAATCCCTCTCTCAAGATCGGCAGGATGTCGAGATCTGAAGCTCTGAGTGCCTCGAGACGTCCTACTGACCCCACGGCGACAAAGCAAACGCCGCCGCTATCGAGCCCTTTTTCATCGAGCAGCTCATCAAGGATCTCCTCGCAATCCAGCAAACGCTGTGAAGAGAAAGAATGGGCCTGATGGAAAATATTATAAGAGCGTTGGTTTATAGTTTTTTTGAGCGGCTCGAGGTCACGCGGCGCCATATGAAGGTCGGTCTCCGGGAGATTTGATCAAAAAGTCAGACAAGCGATCCAGAGAAGCGCCGGGCTTGACGCTCTGCCACCGTGAGCGATCGATCCAATAGACCAGGGGCGGCTTATAGCGGAAGATATCGAAGGAGATCGCACGCTGCCAAGGAACTCTCTCCAGCACTTCATGCTCGGACAATTGCAGGGATTGGCCAATACTAAGGGCAGGTTTGCGGAGGTTGGAACGGATTTCGTGCGAGACCGTCGACTCGCGAAGGACGACGTCCGGCCGGTTGATGAAATCAGCATAGATACGCCCTTTGGCTTCCCAAAAGCGCTCGATCGCGGAGTCGGGGCCGCCATGAAAACAGATCCGATCTCCTTCTCGCCAAATTTCACTGCAAATATCATCGGCCGTTGGCACTGGGACTCCGAAAGCACGGCCAGCCCTGCCGATACCCTCGAGGGTATCGGGGGTAATCGGTGAATGCAGAAGTTGCCAGAGAAGAGATTGCTCACCGTCCGGCGGCGGGCCGGACCGGTCGAAGAGCAGAGATAATTTCTTGGGATCTACGTTCATCCGGCGTAGCTTGCCGGCCAGGTAGTACCGTGATTCGACGACCTCATTATTGATCATCCCCAGCCGGATCTTCCGTGCCGAGGTACCGAGGATTTCCTCGAACGCCGGCTCCGACGTATGAGAAAGCGGCCAAGTCGCAATGTCGTGTACCAGTCCCCAGGCCACGGCGTAGTGCTGGGATTCGGCGGAAAGCTCAAGAGCGCGAGTGAAGTCGAGGGCGATGGCAGCGACCGCTAAGCTATGATCCGCACGGGAGCCATCGTCCTCGCTGTTGGCAGAGGAGAAGCGGGGCGAAAGGATTCCCAAGAAAGTGATGTCCGCCAAGCGTCTAAAGCAGACGGATTCGAGGATTTCGCCGCCGAGTTCGCTAACCGCTTTCAAGCTGTTGTTCAAAAGAGATCCCTTGGAATCTGGCATAGCCGGCATCTGGCCACAATAGCAGAAGCCTGGCTTTCGAGACGCCAGACCTTACTACAACCGATGGCCGGCAGGTACCTCGGAGGGATAAGGATTTCTAGGAAAGTGACGAAGTAGACCAACTATAGCAAGAACGTCGTGGCTGGTCGGCTATTCCTGAATCCGGAACGAGCCTTGTGCGCGGTGCCTAGAGCTGATGAGCGATCTTTAATGTCGTCCCGGATGACACAGATCGCCCCTTGCCAGCGTCCTCCTGTTGATGGCACGCCCCGATCCGGGCAAATCGCCCGCGCTCGCGGTAGTGTGGAGGAGGTTCTATGGCGATCGGGTTTGAAGCGTCCGGGTTTGAAGCGTCCGGGTTTAAAGCGTCCGGATCTGAAGCAACGCGCAATGAACGCGGCTGGCGACGGATTTGGAGCGAGATTGGTGCTGCTATCACCGCGATGGCCTTGGCCGTCAGCACTGCCTTCGCGGAGGTGCCGGATCCTGGCTTAAGCTACCTCCACCATGACCATGACGGTCATCTGGTGGCCAGGACGGATGCTGCCGGCGCTCTGATCAGCTCGGTGACACCGGAGCCTTTTTCCGATGGCCCGTCGGAGCGCTTCTTGGAGCAGGATCGGCAAGCCGAAAGCAGCCCCGGAGGGGGGCTCTTTATCCTCGGCGAGCGCGGCTACTACCCGCGTATCGGCCGATTTCTATCGCCGGATCAGCAAGGCATGTTGGCGGCTGATCATAGAAACCCAGCGGCTTTGAACCGCTATGCCTATGCCCTCAACAATCCCTATCTTTATCGAGATCCGAGCGGTTTGTCGCCTGAGACCGCCCGCATGGCGGCCCGTCAAGTGGTGCATTTTGTCGCTCTGGATCCCGAATTTCGTTGGCGGGTGACCGGCGATAGGAGCGGTCGCTGGAATTCTTCGGCCTTTCTCTATGGCAGCCTGCGGAATATTTTTTTCATCGTTAAATATGACCTGTGGACCGAGACCGTGCTCGCCGCGCCGCTGGCTTCATTGGCCGGGGCGATCGGCAGCGATGGCCTGAAGCGCGCCGCGGATGCCTTGGCGCGGCGCCAATTCCGCCCGAAGAGCGCTGACGATCTGGCGTGCACCGGCATCTCTGACCAGGCGACGACCGTGCTGCGTGACTTCATGGCCGATGAAGACTTTCAGTCGATCGGGCTGACGGTGCCCCTGCTCAAGGAATTCGGCACGATCGAGCGCAAGGGCGGGTCGTTGCTGAACCCGAATCACACCGCATTCTGGATTCGCGTCGCTGGCGATGATCGGGGCGAGCTGCTGATCATCGACTGGCATGCCAGCCTCGAGGTTTACGATCCGAAATTATCGAGTCGCAAGCGATTTTGTGAAGGTTATTCATCCTGTCAGATCACCTCATCGGTGACGGTGGGTCGGGAGCCATGATGGGCCAAAGAAAATATTTCAATCGACTTTCTTGTCTCACGCTGGTTTTACTCGCGTCCCCTTTGCACGCGGATTTTGGTGATTATGAGCAGGCCTCCATCTTCGACGCTCGCGGCGGCGCCGTGCCGCGTTCACTCTCTTCTTTGGCGCCGGAGGAACGCATCGATCCGCTCTCCGGCAATTTGATCCTCAGCCATACCGATCTGGAATTGCCAGGCATTGCGGGGCTCAACCTGGTGGTGCGGCGGGTCTACAACAGCAAGATTCATTCGAATTACGCCGCGGTGGGCTCTGGCGATCCGGCGCGCATTGCCAAAGGTATGGTTTTCGTGCCGCCGTCACCGGTCGGACTGGGGTGGAATCTCCATTTCGGCCGCCTGGCGAATCCGTCGCTACTGCCCAACGATTCCCTGACCACCGCACGCTTCTGGGAGTCGGCGGACGGCACGCGCCAGCTCTTCTTTCAGAATTTCACCGGCCCGGGCTGTGCCGCCGGCTGTTTGATCACGCATAACGGTAATCGCCTCTTTCAGGATCAGGGATCGTGGAAGGTCGCCACCGTCGACGGCTTGTTGCTCACTTTCGAGCACCCGGCGGCCAGTGTCGATATTGCCAGTCCGGGGTTGTTTTATTATCTGACCGAGATTCGTGATGTTTTCGACAATGCAATACAATTGCAATATCACTCGAATCCCGATCCGGTTTATACGCATCATTTCATCGACTCAGTGACTGATAGCGCAGGTCGGGTGGTTGATTTCGTTTATGGCTCGGTAGGCAATGGTGGTCAGCGTCTGACACGTATCAATGCGGTGGGTCGCTCAATCGACTATGTCTATGGCAGCGAAGGCTCGAATCCTTGGGGCCCCCACCATGCTTTTCTCACCGCCGTCGAGCTGCCGGAAAATCTCTCCTGGGGTTACGACTACGCCGGCCTTTCAAACGGCCAATGTGCTATCAACTCGCAGCGATTTTGTGAGCTGACGTCGATCGTCTATCCGCTTGGCGGCCGCGTCGACTATGTCTTCGAGCATCGGCTCTTCTACGGCCCACCGGGGCAAATCGCCGCCGCTCGAGTGGTCACCAGTCGCGCTCAAAGTGGTCGCGAGATCACTCCGGGCACCTGGGGCTACGCTTATCACCGCGGGCCGGCGTCGAGCGATGAGCATACGGTGATCACACGTCCCGATAATGCTGAGGAAGTCTTCACTTTTTTCGGCATCGGCGACGGCGTATGGAATCCGCTCGGTCAAGCGTGGCGGGCCGGAGTACTCGAAAGAAGGCTATTACGCCTGGGTGGAAATGTGCTCGAGCAGGAGGAGCTCGACTGGGTCAAGAGCGCTCAGATCTCCGGCGAGCTATGGGGTGATCCGTTCATCGGCTTCGATCTCGGAGTCTATAAACCCGTGCTCAGCGAACGGCGCCTTCAAAGGGGCAGCCTGGAATGGCGCACCACGCATACCAGCTTCAATAGCAATCACCGGCCCCGATGCACTGAGGAGGCGGGTGATGGTCAGATCCGCTATCGCCTGCGCACTTATCTGGCCGATCCGGATTGGACAGCTACTTTCAGGTTTCGCGATCGCCAGACGATCGACGTGCTGAGCTCGAATGCCTTGCCGGGCAGCGCCTGTGATGGATCGTCGTCTTCGATCTTCACCGTCGTCGAGGATGAAGTGCTCATTCATAGCTTCGACCCGGCGACGGGTAACCTGCTGCGCGCACAGATCAACGGCGTGGTGACGGATCATGATTATCACGCCGATGGCACGCTCAGCGAGCGCATTCTCTATCTGGGCGGGAGTGAGAGCAGCCCGAGCGGCGGCTTCTGTACTCTCTTCGAGAACTACAACGTCGGGCAGCCCGGGCGGGTGGAATTCGGTGCCGCGGCGCCCGGTTGCAGCGCTCCGCTCTATTCGATCATCCGGCAATGGAATAGCGATGGCACGCTCGATCGCGTGAGCAACGGCCGCGGCGCTTTCACGGACTACCGCTATGACGATCTGGGGCGGGCGATCGAGATCGATCCGCCGGGCGAAAATGCGGTGACCACCACGTTCAACTCCGAGGGCGGCTATCCGGCGATCCGTCGAACTTCCCTCGGTACCTCCTGGACCGATAGCACCGTCGACGGCTTTGGTCGCAAGATCCTTGATCGTTCCTCGTCCGGGCGCTTCGTGCGTCGCGAGTACGACGCTTTGGGCAGGATCGTCTTCGCGGGTGCCGCGGCGACATCTTCAATCTCGAGCCTCGGCGAGACGCGTGCCTTTGATCCGCTCGGGCGCTTGGCCCGGATTGACCACCTGGGTGGCGCGGTGACCACTTTCGCCTATGCCAGCCATGTCTTCACGGTGACCGAGACGCTGACGTCGACGGCTGCCCCGACCCGGGTCACCGTACGGACCTATAAAGCCTTCGGTGATCCCGAATCGGGCCGGCTGGTGAGAGTGCAGCTGCCGGGAGAAAACGCGCCATCGGCGGATATGTACCAATATACCGTCGGTGGTCATCTCATCCGCGCCGAGCACGCCGGGCGAATCCGCGAGCTGAGCTACAACCGGCGTAAGAAGATCATCGCCGAGACCCATCCCGAGTCCGGCACGATATATCGCGGCTACGATTCAGCCGGCAATCTACGCTGCGAATCGTCCTTTCAAGTGGCCTGCAGCGATCAGAACTTGCAGCAATCGACCGCTCTTCGTCGCTATCAGGTCGATGGTCTGGGCAGAATCGTAGAGGCCGATTATTCGAGCGTGCCACCGACGCCGTCGATCACCTATAGCTACGACGGTCCCAACAATCTGGCGACGATGATCGATGGCATCGGCAGCCATAGCTTTTCGTATACCCATACCGACCGGCTCCAGGATCGCACCACGGCCGTCGACGGCCAGATTTTTCTTACGGCCTACGCCTACGACGGCTTCGGTCTGCTGGAGCGCATGACCTATCCGTCGGGCCGGGTGATCCAAACCTCTCGCGATTTCAACCATCAGGTGACCGGTCTATTCGACGTCACCGCTGGGCAGAGCTACGTTGCCGGCGTCGAGTACCACGTGAACGGCCGCATGGCTTCGATCACCACCGGCAACGGTCTGAGCACACAGTTGAGCCGCGATGTGCTGCAGCGGCCGGATCGGCTTCGCATCGAGGCCGCCGCTGGCGATCTCCTGAGCTTGCGCTACGTCTATGACGCCCTGGGCAATATGAGCTCGCTAAACGATGAGCTGGCGCCGTCGAGCTCGGTATTTTCTTATGATGAGCGCAGTCGTCTCGATACCGCCTCCGGGCCGTGGGGCAGTCTCGACTGGGACTATCTGGATAGCGGCGACCGTCAGCGGCTGACTCGCGACGGCGTCGCCACGGACTACACTTACAACGCCTCGGGGCAGCTCGATTCGCTGAGCGGTGGCACCGCCGAGAGCTATAGCTACGATTCCTCGAATCAGGGCCAGATCGTCAATCTGTGGAATGCCGAGGAGGCCAACTATCAATATGGCTACGAAGCCAACGGCCGCCTGACGCGAATCGAGCGCAACGCACCGTCACACGGCGGTCAATGGGTCGATATCGTGCGCTACGCCTATGACGGCGAAGCCCGGCGCATGCGCGAGACCCGCTCGGGCTGCGGTCGGGATCGTCTGGTCTTCTTCGATCAGGCGGGCCAGCGCATCGCGGAAGCGACGCCGATGGGCGTGGCGCTCAAAGAATGGGTGAATCTGAACGGTCGTACGATCGCCGAGCTGGACGTTCGACCGGTGGTCGGCGATCGGTTGATCATCGACTTTGGCGATGTCGAAGTGAGCGCCGGCGCCCTCACGGAGTCGATCGCGGTGACCAATCGCTCGGACGAGGGTCTGACGGTCGACGTCGTGCCGCTCGTCTCCTCGGCCTTTTTCTCGCAGCTGGCAGCGCCTTTCGAATTCGCGGCGCTCAACACCACCGACTGGCCCTTCACTTTCGACCCACCCTGGCGAGCCGACTTCGAATCATCCGTTTCGCTCTGCCAGGATAATGGCGTGCACTTGGAGATCGAGCTGCGTGGGCGCGGCGTGGCACCGATCGCGCAATATGACCAGCCGTCGCTCGACTTCAGTGACGTCGCGGTGGGCTCGATCACCGAGCGCACCTTGCAGCTCACCAATGTCGGCGATGCGGAGCTGCGAATCACCGGTTGGAATACCGCCACGCCGGGCCTTTCGGTTCTGCCTTCCGTGCCGCTGACTATCGCCATCGGCGCGACGCAAGAATTGACCGTGCGCCTCGACGCCACCGCCGCCTGCAGCGGCTCTTTTAGCGATGTGATCTCGCCGATCAGCAACTTGCCAGTCGGTGGTTTCTTCTCGGTCAGCGGTTCGGCCCGTGGCCTCGAGATCGCCGGTGCAGCTCTGCTCGACTTCCGAGGCACGCCGATTGGCCAGAGCGCCGAGCAGATTCTGACGCTCTTCAATAACGCGGCCGTGGCTCTCGATGCCGAGATGCATTTCGCCGGCTTCAGCCATTTCACCATCCTCGGTTTGCCGGCCCAGCTGGCGCCAGCAGCAAGCGTTGATCTGACCGTCCGCTATCAGCCACAGGCGGATTTCTGGTCGCCCTTTGGCGATCATGCGACGGTCGCGTTCACCCGCGCGGGCTGCCAGCTGAGCTGCACCAATCGCTTCAGGCTGGTGGGCAATCTGCCGCAAAATAGCGCGCCCATCACCGGTATCCGACCCGCGTTGACTCTTGCCAACGACATCTTGCACGTGGCTTCAGAGACCGATCCTGAGCTCTACGCGGGCGGCGCTCGCCTGCAATACGCGGCCCGCGACGCTGCTACCGGCATCTGGACCATCTCAGATCCCACCAATGGCGCGGCCGGAGCTTCCTGGCCGACGCTCACCTCACGCCCCGATGGCGTTGTTGTGACGCAATGGGAGGTATCGCCGGGCAGCGCGGCTTACGCGCTCGATGATGGCACCGGCTGGGGAGATGTCTGCTCGCTTCCGGGCGCCACTCCCGGCTTGCGGCCCGTCGCCTTCGACTCGAGCGGAGCCGCCTGGACGCTTCGATCTCAAGCCGGAACCGACTCGGTGGCGCGCATCTTCGACGCCGCCGGCCTCTGCGACGCGACCGGCCCTGAGCACTCGATCGGTACCGGCCTTAGCGCCACCGCCCTGACCATCGACGCTGCCGACATCGCCTATATTGCCGGTGTGCCCGGCACCAGCGGCCCTCTAGGCGCCTGGGGCGGAGAAGTCGATCTGAGCACCGGCGCGACGAACGTGCAGACGGTCGAGACTTCCGATCTCTGGTGGAACGGCCGTGGAGCCGACGTCGCGAGCAACGCCGCGGGCGACGCCCTACTCGCCTGGTCACGCATTCTGCAGGGTCAGGACTACGTGCCCAAAGTGCGCCATTCCACCCGCTCGGCTGGTGGTACTTGGCAGACCGCCGAGCTGCTCTCAGACCTCTCCTGGGATGTCGACGACCCAAAGGTCGTCGTCGACTCCGCGGGCGCCGCACATATCGCCTGGACCGACGAAGCGTGCAGCCAAGACACCGCCCGCCATCTCTATTACGCCACCCGCGCCACCCCGAGCGCCCCCTGGCAGGTCGTTGAGGTCTCCTCACCCGACATCGCCGACTACAAAAGTGGAGTCGCCATGACCCTCACCGGCAGCCGCCTGCTGGCTGCCTGGGGCGAGCCCGACGCCGCCGGCACCATCATCCGTCTCGGCGAGACGGAGGTCGGGCCCGGTCCAGCGCCACCGCTTTTCGCTGATGGATTCGAGAGCGGCGATACCTCGAACTGGAGCAACACTCAGCCATAAATACTGGCGTAGCTCGAAAAAGGCCGGCGCGGTAGCCGAGGAAGTCGTGATCGGCGAGCCTGATTCTGCTTCCCGCTATCCCGCTATCCCGCTATCCCGCTATCCCGCTATCCCGATCACGCTTCATCACGATGCACTCCTCCCGCTTCGGAAGTGGAAAGCAGTCCTCACGCACCGGTTTTCTGGAGCCAAGCTTCAACTAGCTGAAGCGCAGTATTCACTTATTTTCAGTAGTTTCAGCGAAAACATTCGCACGAGTGCCTAGCAAGGCTCACTTTTTTGAATTTCAATGCTACTATAAGGGGGCATTTACCGCGACAAATGGTAACTAGATATCCGGCGACTCGACACGAGTCGCCCCGGGAGCGTTTCAATCTCTATTTTTCGGTTCTACGCGATGCTGCTCGTAACCCTCTTCCCAGTGCCAGTACCCGCATTGAAGCCAAGCTCGATTCGGATCAGATTCGAAGCCACGAGCGAATACACTGCGCCAAGCGAAGTTGAGCGCTCCGAGCTTTTGCTGCCTCTAGGCCTTGCAGCCCGTGGTAACAGTCCCACCGCGCTGCGAGCGCGCCTCTTGCGCCGACTCTTCGCCCAAAAACCTCGACGATTCCCGAATCGCCTGCGGTTTTCGCGCCTCGATTCGACCAAAAATTCGCAGCTCTCGCCAGCGGCAGAATTCCACCACGGGCTGCTAGGGTGGCACGTCGTGCTTCGGTCGACGTGTCTGATCTTCGGTCACATCCTTGGAGGGACACGCAAGACAGGGAAGAATAAACCTTCGGGTTTTCACGTATGTCGTTACCATCGGGCAGATGTCCGAAACTAAAACTTGATGTTCCGGTAAGAAATCACTACTGGAGCGTCAACGGAATACTTTAAGATGGGAGAAGGACGATATGTATGTTCTGTTTCGTGAGAGAGGGAACCATGTTCTCAACATTATCCGACTGGCTGTGCTGATGGCTATTGTCGTAACCTTATTGGCGCCGCTCAGCGTCGCCGGTGATTGTTATGTTAGCCCGTCACTTGGAGAGCCTTCTCAGCCAGGAGGCTGTAGTGTCGAGAAGGGCTGGCCGGGGCCATTCAATCAAAACCCGGGTACCTGGGATGACGTCCGGTTGGACTGCTACGGCAACGATTCAGCGTGCTAGGGGGGTGCCATGAAGAACTCTTTCTCGATGATCATCGCAATCGCCGTGGTATTTCTCCTCCTGGCATCCATCGCGCAGGCGGATGTCACCAGAAGCGAATTCCAGGAAGAACAACAGCCGCTGTGGACCTTCTCCGGTGTCTGGGGAGTCGGCCACAACAGCTTCTACCTGGTCGACGTCCTGAACAACGCCATCAATGAGTACGCCGTCGATGGCACTTTGCTGCATCAGCAAACGCCTGAAACGCTAAAAATCAAGGGGTTTCGCCCTTCATTCATCGGCAGAGTCGATTTTGAAAACGAAACGCAATTTGTCGTGGAAAGCGCCAGCGGGCATTTCTACTGGTTCAATCCTGTCGGCTTTGCATATGAGCGCGATTTCAACGTCCTCAACACGACGAATGCCAAGAACGAGACCATCACCGGCATCACGACGTGGACCGTGTGTCGCAGCTTCATCCTGGCGTTCGGCGATCTGAAAGATGGCTATGGCAAGGAGTTCTCTTCCTATATCCGAATTCCCCTCGACGAGCCGGGTAAATTCGTTACGCATCATGATCTTCGCTACTCCAATAAAAGCCCGGAGCGCCTGCGACACTATTATGGCCACACGTTCAGCGCGCCATTGCCGCCAAATGAAGACGGGGTCGTGGTACTTCTAGATGACCTGAGCCTGATGGAAGTCAAAGCTGGTACCGCTCAGCGGGAGCCGTCGAAAGTCAAGCATAGGAGTGAGGTCACATGGGGCACCTCGAGGTCGATCGAACCAGCCGAAGGCTTCGAGCCAGATCCGCCCTGGGCCGCGAGCAGGCAAAGCGCGGAGAAGCATGATCGCAGGACTAGAACGCTTATGCGGTTCAAAGCGCTCGAGGAGTCAACAGTCGTCACCAACATCTTCGCAGATTTGGACTACTTCTATCTTGTGAAGCGTGCGGGCCGTGACTGGTCGCTGGAACGCATTGACCGCAAAACACTCCAGTCCGCCGGCGTGCGAACGCTTGAAACGGATGCACATCACATCGTGCTAATCGCCGATGCCGAGCAGCTACTCGTCGTTGAAAAACAGGCGGTCGCCGGCCTGGGTGACCAACAGATCAAGGAATTCTTTCGGCTCTACCAACAGGACTGGTTCTAACGAGGCCCCGTGTCCTCTTCCGATGCATCGAATCGAAGCTCACCCGCGGCAAGGTGGGCTTTGATAGTCCGGCCATCCCGATTCTGGAGGAAACAAGATGGGCTGGTTTGATTGGCTGCCAGGATTCGGAGAAAAGGGCAGCGCCAAAAAAAAGGGCAGGGAACTGAAGCAAAAGGAAGCGCTAGAGCAAGAGAACCAGGAGCTTCAACGCGAGAACCAGGAACTGAAACGCGACCGGGAGGCGCAAGAGGAATCTGGTACGACGATAGAGCGAGATGATGCCATCAAGCTGGCAGTGCTTCGCCGCGATCTTGATGCCCTTAAAGAAGATCTCAAGCAAAGAGACGAGCAGCTCAAGCAGAGAGACGAGCAGCTCAAGCAGAGAAACGAGACGTATGATCGTAGGCTGTCCAATAGGACGACCAATGCCATCGCTACGCTAATTGGCATACTGACAGTTTCGGCGGCGATTTATATTTTTCTATTTGGCCAGTTGGCAGACATGCGTCTGGAAACTGTGGTGCTCCGCGAGCGAATGAAGGGTGCCGTCAATGAGAGCGTTGACGAGACAATGGCAGAACTTCAGCTGCCAGAGAAAGACGAAGAACGTAAGCAACAGCTCGCCATAGCCTATGAGGTGCTTACACAGCTGGTTCAGAAGACGGACCTCCCTGACCGGGACCGCAAGATTCTACTGCGACTCATAGAGCGGGAGCTCCACGGCCTGGAGATCGGCCCCTATCTCAAAGAAGTAGAAGACACGCCCGACGAAGACCCAGCGCCTGCAAGCGAAGCCAAATCCCTGGGTGCAGAAGACCCCCTTCAATAGCTTATTGTCCCCGAAATACCGCTGGCCCTTTGACCACTTACTCAGCGCGGGGCAGTAGCGTCAGTTTTAGGCGATAGGGCGTCGTGGTCGTCCATCTCGCCTTGAAGAGGGAAGATATTCTGGTTTCGAAAGTAGCTCGAGTTGGGCGCCTCTGACTAGGGCTGGGAATCGCTCCAGGCAGAGGTGTTGCTGCTCTCGAAGCCGTCCTCGAAGATGGGCGTCGCGGTTCTGAATCGCCTCGTTCGCACGCTGCGATCAATATCGTCCGGGGAGCTCAGGCTCGTCCAGGTGATGACGAAATCTCCGCGCAGATCGAACGAAGCGGTCGGCCCGAGCTGATAATCGTCGGTATGGGTATTGACCTGGAAGAAGTCGGTGAGCGGCGCCGCGTCGGCACCGTAGCGTCGGCTCCAGATGCCCTCTCCGGACGTGTCGTCGGGCGGTTCGACGTTGCTGTTGCCGACGATCATGAAACCGCCGGAGCCGTCGGCGATGATGGCTAGAAAGCTCGAGTTGTCGGCGACGTCAGTATGGTGTCCACCGACGCGCGTACCCGCCTGGTCGAAGCGGCTGAAGCCCGAGGCCGGTGCGCCGGTGGTGAAGACGTACCAGGCAATAACGATCTCACTATCATCGCCGTAGTATTCGACATCGTAGCCATGAAGGCCGCCCCCGGGATCACTGAGAGTGAAGATTTCTCCCTTCGGTGTCCCGTCGGACTCGAAATAGCGGACGTAATTGGCGAGGAAGGCCCCGGAGCTTGAGGTCCACACCACCACGAAGGAATCGTCGTCGTCCACCGCTAGGACTGGGCCACTGGCCGCGAAGGAGCTGACCAACTCCATCTCGGCGCCTTGAGGCGCTCCAGCGCTGTCGAAGCGTTGCGCGGCGATCTCGGTGCCTTCGCTGGCCCAGGTGACGAGGAAGCCGCCGTCTGAAGTTGTTGCGACGTCAGGAGAGATCTGGCTGCCGGTGGTGTAGGTGTTGACTTGGAATTCGGCGCCGACCGGTGCGGCCTCTAGGTCGTAGAGTTGAGCCTGGATGCTGCTATCCACATCGGAGCCGGCCGAATCGTCGCTTTGCCAGACCACGACGAAGCCGCCAGCCGTGCGGGCGATTCGCGGTCCGCTCTGGTAACCCCCGGTGGATTGATTGACTTGGAATTGAGCCCCTACCACCTGTCCGGAGGTATCGTAGAGCTGAGCTTGAATACTGGTCTCTAGGTTGTCGTCAGCCGGCGAGCCCTCGCTCCTCCAGACGATGACGAAACTACGATCGGCAAGGTGGGCGACTTGTGAGGCCACCTGATTGCCGCTCGTGTAGGAATTGACGTGAAAATCGTCGCCGTGGGGGATGGCTTGACCATAGACGGTTGCTGAGCTCAAGAGCATGGTGGCGGCCAGCGCGGCCCGCCAATTCCTCTTGCCGATTGGCGAATGGTCTTTCAAGGCTTTCGTCATTTCCTTCTCCTTCTGTCAAGAGTGCCCGGATCGTAAAAGCGAGCGACCAGGATCTCGCGCATAGAGCTTGCGTCGCTGTGCCGGACCAGAGGGAGAGAACGCTCCGCGATCAAAACGAGAATTGAAGATCGTAGAAGTGCTGTCACTTGGTGCCGTTTGCTCAGCGACGCGGCAAATAGTGATCGCCGATATGGAGCTAGACAGCAATAGCGATGCCAGGCAGTCGGGATGCCGATTCCAACGGCCCAGGGCGATTTTCGAAGGGCGGTGGCTCTCGGTCATGCAGACGTTGTCGACAAAAAGTCGACGATGTCGTCAGGGTCAGAGCGAAGCTCGGTGACGGCTCGAGATCGCCGGCATCATGACTCGAGAGATGCCGCAGAGTTGATGAAGATTGAGATGCGTCATTTGAGACCGGAGTCGTGCTGAATGTGACACAGATTTAGAGCCGTGGACGTCTTCTGAGCATCGTGCCCATTGGCACGGTGCAAAGGAGATGACTATGCTTATGACGTCAGCCTCGGCTCAGCCCGTTTTGTCCGAACAAAGTGCCCTTTCAGTGTCGCCTGCCGCGATTTTGAAAGGGCTCGTCTTGATGCTTGCTCTCTTATTGCCGGCCCGCGCGCAGGCTCAGCCGTGTGTCTCGGGCGGGGCGGTGCTGGCGTGCCTCGAAATACGCAATGACCAGGCTCTTGCGCGGACCGATGAGGTGGCTTTTTCGGGTGTGCCGATCGCCCAGGCGAGCAACCTGCTGAGCATCGACAATCTGGCGGTGACCGACGGCGCTGGGCAGCGTCAGCCCGCTCAGTTCAGGGTGTTGGCGCGTTGGGGCGGCACGGTCGACAATGCGGCTTTGCCGATCCGCTGGCTCGAGGTGGCGATTCAGGGCTCGTTGGCAGCGAATACCACGGCGGAGCTTCGGCTGGTCCTGGAAGGCGCGCCGCCACCGCTGCCGACTTCGCCGCTGATCGTCACCGAGGTCGGCGGCGACTATCAGGTGGCGACCGGTGTCGCGACTTTTGTCATCGATCCAACGTTGCCGTCGCTGCTCGAAGGGGTCGACTTGGGAGCGCAAACCGTATTTAGCCACCAGCCGGGGGCCGGTCCGCGGCTTGATCTTGGCGGCACGGTGCTCGATACCGCCGGTATCGGCGAAGTCTCGATCGATGCCGGCACTTTCGAGGTTCTCGAGACCGGGCCGGTGAAGGCGAGCTTCGCTGTGCAAGGGCATTTCATCGAGGCTGATGGCGCCACGCGGTGTACGGCCTATGAGCCGGGCCTGGCGTCATTCGAGGCTTTGGGCTTCACGGTGGTCTGGAGCTTCACCCGCGGCACCGGCCATGCGGATCTCACCTTTCATGTGCGCAATGAGTGTCTGGACGCGCGCTCGGGCGATTTTCAGGCCGGTGCTTTGACTCTTGATCGCAGCTCGTGGGAGATGCCGCTCGGCGCCGGTGCTTTCACCGCCTATGCTGGTGGCAGCGGCGCTTTGCAATCAGCTCTCGCCGATGCGCGGGTCGAGCAACGCAAGGGAGCCGGCAATCCGTGGGTTCGCCGCTCGCGAGTGACGCTGGCGGCGGTCGATATCGAAGTCGGCCAGACTCTGGACCGGCCGCTGCTGGCTTTGGCTGATGCCACGCGCACGGTGGCGCTACAGATGCCGTGGATGCGCTTTCGCGAGCCGCAGGCATTGGACGTTTCTGGGGGCACGCTGTCGGCGCAGATCATCAGCGAGCCGTTGGTGGTTGGGGCTGGCAAGGGATTGTGGAATCAGATGCGCTGGAGCTTCTTGGCGCCAGTGGCCAGCCTCGCCGAAGTGGAGGCGATCCGCGGACCGAATCAGGCGGCGCTCGAACGCGGTCTTCTGGTGCGGGCCGAGCGTGCGGATATCAACGACGCCATGCTCTTTCCGAGTCTGGGCACCGATGCCGCGTCTCTGCTCAAAAGTGAGTACACGCGTTTCATGCGCCTCTGGCACGACGATACGGTCAGCGCTGGCGGGCAGCATGAGCTGGCCAAGACATTCGGTTCTCAGCTCTGGCCGGATACCCAAGGTGCGGTGTGGGCCAACGCCGCTAATGATGCTGGCCCGATCGGCAATTCAGGTGGTCTGAATTATTGGAATACCTCGCGCGCCGAGTTGCTCGAGTTCTTGCGCGACGGCGACCCCGACTGGGCCTGGGATATGTCCTTGCAGCTCAGCTGGCAGCAGCATTTCTCTGCCTACGTCAACCTGGGAGAGAACGGCGACGACTTCAAGAATGGCTACGCGCTTACCAGCCCACTCTGCGACCTTATAACCGGCAATTGCGACGAAGGGCATTGGTATCGCTATGGCGGCGGCTCTGACGATTACACCTATACCTTCGGCAACCTGGCCTATGCGCTGCGGCCGAATTATCCGCTCAGGCGTCGTTTCGCCCAGGCCGGCGCCACCACCCTGGCGCGCTACGGCATTGCTCGCGCGCAACAGGATCAACGCGAGCAGACGGTGAATCAAGTCGATCTCACTCGCCAGGTGATCCAGCATTTCGTACAGCTGGCGAATTGTGCGGAATTCGTTCCAGGCGCTGAAGGGCAGGCCTGCCACGATCGTTTGATCGATCTGATCACCGAGCTCTCCGAGGAGAATATGTCGAGCGGGTTGATCTGCCAGGGCGATATCCAGCCTCAGGTACCGGGGCCTTGTCTGGGCGATGAAGGCGATCCGAATCTCGATTGGTGCGATTGTGTGCAGCCGCAGCAATTCATGCTCAATAGCCTGATGATTCCCTTCCTCACTCGCATGTTGTTCAATTACGGCGACGTTGGCGGCAATCTGCGCGACGCTCTGGCCATGTCGTCATGGCACTTATATCGCGCCGGCATCGCCGTACCCGGTGCGCAGGCGCCGGCCGATCCGAGCGATCCCCAGCGGCCGCCGATCCCGTTCAATCCGCCCGAGGATTGGTACGGGCAACCCGGCTGGGATCTGGACCTGACTCCTTATGTCGTGCAGGATGTCGATGTCGTGGATGACGATCCGAATACCCAGGATGTCGGAGTTGATGAGGCCAACATCATCTTGGAGGCGAATAAGCCGCAGACCGTGGCGCAATTCCTGATCGCCGATTCGCTTGACCCTTCTTTGCGTCTCTGCGACGTCAGCCGCACGGCGCTCAATGATCAATTCATGCTCGATGCCTGGGACGTCTATGAATTCTACGGCGGCTGGCTGAAACCCACTGCTCAAGTGATGCAAGGCATGGTCTTCGGCGTCGGTCTTTATGATGTCTGCGCGGCGGGCGGCAATACGCCGCCGACGGTGAATATCACCGCTCCAACCGAAGCTCAGACCTTCGCCTCGGGCGCGACGATCGGCTTCACCGCCACCGCGACCGACATCGAAGATGGCGATCTTTCGGCGGCCTTGGTGTGGACGTCGAGCCTCGACGGTGCAATGGGTACCGGCGCGACGGTGATGGTTGGATTGAGCGACGGCATGCATCAGATCACCGCCTCGGCCACCGACAGCGGCGCGCTCATCGGCACCGCCATGATCACGATCACGGTCGGTGGTAGTGGCGGCGGCTGCGCCATCGGTTTGGTGCTCGATGAAGATTTCGAATCTGGCCTGGGCGCCTGGACGGCGAGCGGTTTATGGCATCTGGTGGCGTCGTCGAATTGCGCCACCCCGGCCTTCTCTTCGCCGGTGACGTCGGCCTACTTCGGTCAGGATGTGGATTGTGATTATTCCACCGGCGGCACCGAGGTCGGCGAGTTGATCTCGCCAGTGATCGCTGGCGTGGTGGCTGCATCCGAGCTCACGTTCGACTATTTGCGCGAGGTCGAAGATAGCCCTGGGGCGACGGTCGACTTCACCGAAGTCGCGGTGCGCGCGGTCGGCGGCGCGTGGACCACGGTCTGGATGCTCGATTCCACCACGCCCTCGGTGGTCGGTTGGCAGACCAACCCGGCGATCTCCCTGACGGCTCTGGAGGGTCAGGATATCCAGGTGCGTTTCCGCTTCGATAGCGATGACGAGCAATTCAACGAATCTCTCGGCTGGATGGTCGACGACGTGAGAGTCACCGGCTGCAATCAGGGTCTGATCTTCGCCGACGATTTCGAGTCCGGCGATACTGGCGCCTGGTCCTCGACCTCGAATTGAGCTCTAGTCCGGACCGGTCGGCTCGGGCTATTTCGCCCGAATCGCGACCAAAGTGAGATCGTCTTCCTGCGCTTGCCCTTGGGCAAAGCGCTGAGCGGCCACGAATAGCTTCTCGAGCACTGCTTCCGGGCTTTCGGTGGCGGCGTCCTGAAAGAGTCGTCGCACCTCTTCGTAGCCCAGATCGTCACCAGCTGGGTTGACCGTTTCGGGCAGCCCGTCGGTCATCATCAGCATCGTATCGCCGGCTGCCAAAGATAACTTCTGATCGCGATACGGGAAAGCGGACATGGCACCGAGCGGTGGCCCGGGGATCAGGACCTCCTCGATCTCGCCGCTTGCCGCGCGGTAGATCAGCGCTGGCGGCATGCCCGCCGAGGCCAGCTGGATCGAGCGATCTTCCAGCCGAACGAGCTGCATCGCGATGTTCATCCGGCGTAATTTCATGCTTTTGATGCCGCGTGAAATGCGTACGAGAGTCTCGGCCAGAGACCTCACGTCATCGCCACTCTGGAAAAGACTCTTGGTCGAAGCCACCATCAAGCCCGAATCGAGGCCATGGCCAGTGGCGTCGCCGAGCGCGATCGTGAGCGCACCGGAGGGGTTTTGCCGGTAGTCGTAGTAGTCGCCACCAACCCGCTCGGCAGTCCACATTCTGAACGCGATATCGGCCAGAGGCGTCTCTGGGCTATCCGCTGGCAGCATCGACAACTGCAACTTGCGAGCCTCATCGAGCTGTGCCGAGTGCCGCCGATTATCTTCTTCCAGAAGTCGACGCTTGAGCTCGGCAGCATGGGCTTCTTCTTGTTGTGCGAGGGTCAGGGCGTCGAGCCGGCGGACCTCGGCCAGCTGTCTTTCGAGGTCTTTGTGGGTCCTGGCGACGTCTCTGGACAGATAGGCTGACATGGAGAGAGTCAAAGCGACCACGCCAGAAGGCAGCGCCAAGGGGATCCACCAGGGGATGATGCCGACATTGACCAGAATCTCGTAAGTACCGACCAAGGTCATGACGCCGAATCCGAGGCCGATCACCCAGGCGTCGGGATGCCGCCGGTAGATGGCGACGGTGACGATTCGAAACATCTCGGCACTGACCAGGATGCCCATCACATTCACCCAGATCATCGGGAAGTCGCTGCGAGTTACCCAATAGCCGAGTATCCAATAGCAGGCCAGGATCGTGGCACCGAGCAGAGCCATGGCTTTGACGTGGGCTGGCACCCTCTGCTTGAACGCGGCAAGCTCAAAGAAAATCCCGGCAAACATCATCGGTATGCCACAGGTCACCAGGTAGGTATTCCACCAGGTCGCAGCTTCAGGATCGATCGCTTGCTGAGATTGCGCGACGCCAAAATAGAAGCACGACATCAAGGCCGCGAATAGCGCGTAGTAGAGGTTCGCCTGCGACTTGGGAAAAAAGAGATAGAGCAGTCCATGAAGCATCGCGAAGGCCGCGGTCAACCCCGAGATGAAGGTAAATACAAGGGTCGGTTGGCTCATTCGGAGGTTCCGTGCCGATGGGAATAAGACCTTGCCACGGATGCGATTCTACCCGCGGCACTCGCTTGCGAGCTGAGCGGCAGCGCATCTTGAGCACAGCTCATGCAGGTACACTGGGAAAAAGTCTCAGGCCTGGCAGGCAGCTCGGCATTGCCCGGAATCATTCACAGGGCGGCTCGAGCATGAGGCCTGTTGAGCCCTGATGGCAAGATATTCCCAACTCGATTTCACACAACTCGCCGATATCGCGGCTCGATACGAGCTCTCTTTATCGAGCTTCGAGCCGTGGGCCGGAGGGTGGAGCAACTCGAGCTTCCGGTTGATCACGGATCGTGGTCCTCATGTGCTCACGGTCTTCGAAGAGAGCTCACCGGAGGCTGTTGAGCGTCTGGGCGCGCTGCTCGCTCATCTCGAGCGCAACGGCTTTGCGACCACTCAGGTCATTCGCCCAGCGGGTGGAGATTTTGCCACTCACAATGACGGCAAGCCGATCCTGATCAAAAAATATATTGCCGGCCGGGTGGCCGGGCGGCTGACCCTGGAGAATGCGGCGGCATTGATCGGCGCCCATGACGTGGTGGTCGACGGTTCAGACAATTTCGCCACCCGCTATTTGCTCAACGATGCGTGTTACCTGTTGGACAAACCCTTGGTCACGGCGGCCTTGCTGCGCTTCGAAGGGCAGCTCTTTACGTTCCGGCGCGGCGATCCGCCGACGGCTTGTTACCGTTGTGTGTTCCCGGACGCGCCGGACCCGGCTTTGGTGCCGCGCTG
>JAOBYG010377735.1:0-16125 GCA_025403545.1 Epizoanthus stellaris
GGGTGAGGTTAGGGGTGGGGGTGGGGGCTACTGCCCTCTGTCTCCTCTGGAGCTAATACTCGAGATATTTTAAAAAGTTTTTTCTTGAATATTTCCTAATCTAAAATGTAAACTCTAGAAGCAATTGTTTTGTTTTATGCTGTCATTTCCTTTTCTGCACCAAAAAGGTCACTGGCCCCCCATCAGAACAAAACTAGGAGACCAAAATGGGGATTAGGGGTGATACCATGTGTCTGATGAAATAAGTGGGTCCCTATCTGGGGCATGTGTTTGGACCTAGAATTCAACGACTGCTGTCAAACTTGATTACAAGGCAGTTCTCAAGAACCTGTCTTTTATAGAGGCCCATTTCTGGAATCAGGAAGGAGACTAGGCGAACGGATATCATTAGAATACACGTCTTGCTGGTGCTCGGTGAATCTCTTTCTCTGTTAGGAAATCAGAGTGTAATATTAAAGCACAGAAACATACAATATGACAAGGTCTCACCAAGTTAAGAAATTATATATTCACAATGACCTTTCGTTGAAAAATCTGATGTTCATATTTTATATTCTTCTCTTTCAATTCGTCTGTTCTTTGGTGACATCCACTCACCATCGAGAACCAGCTCTCAAAAATATAGTTCTATAACATATCAAATAATATGTATACGACGACACGACTGATGTAGGATTACGAGGTCCTGGCATGCACAAATGGTGAAGATAACTGGCCACAAGTGACAGTACAGCAGGCTCGCCTTATATCAGCTGGTGTTTGCCAACTGAAACACTTTATATTCGCCATACTTGTGACAATAATTACATCTTGTGTTGTCATTCTGGGCTTTGTATTCCTTGATCGAACACGGCAACACAGCGACTTCATGTAAGCACTCAGTATTCATCCCCACGTATCATCTGTCGGATTCTGTAGAGAAACCATACTCAGTACTCGTCAATAAATATCAAAGAAGAAGTTCCGCTATAAAAAGGATAACCCCGGGTTCTTCCCCTGATCTCAGTATAAAGTTTAAGGACTTTTTAAGGACTTTTCATGGTATCATTAAGCCATTTATAAGGATTCATGGCACCCAATTCCCAAAAAACTTATTCCAAACATAAATTTTGCATTTGTTAAGGAATAAATGCCAATTCCTTTAACAGACATCAGGAAAATAAAATTTAAGGACTTTTCATGGACTTAGGAAGGTTTTTAGAAAATTCATGGACTTTTGAGTACTTAATTTTCAGAAATGAAAATTTAAGGACTTTCATGGTTTTTAAGGACCGTACGAACCCTGTATATTACTCTGTTTTTGTTCAAGTTTGCCGAATTTAGTAGTCAATTATACACAAAAGCCTACAAAATGTGACGTTCAGTAGGTCTTGGTAACAGATAACACTACCATCAAACCACGTCGAGATAACATCTCAGCTGTTCCCAACTCCAGAGTTGGAGAGCTGTTTTCAGCACAAGTTTAGTTAAAATTGCACAGAATGGCCTATCCATTTCAGGATTCAAAAGCATTAAAACACTTAGAAAGATAACTCTGCAGTTTTTCCTACAAGTTGTTTTGTAAATCCAAACATTTTAGCCCTAATACTAATACTTGCAAAAATTCCACAGGATTACTTTTCATACCATTGAAATACCCCTCTCTGGTGTGTATCAACAGGTTTACCTTTAGCCAACTTGATGGTGTCAAACACACGATCTTTATTGGCTTCTACTTCTGCTTCAAATGCCTGATGTTTCTGGAACTTTGACTAAAATATAATCCAAAAAATATTGTTAGTTTATCAACAAATCTTTCAGTGCAATTAGGAGTAGAAATGGCAAAAGCTTTCAGGAATCAAGTGTTCTGGATTAAATGGACATTTTCTTAAAGTTCTCTTCTACAATTTTCATTTCCGATACACTTAGCTGTAAGCTAGTTTCTAGGTGGTCCACGAAAATGATGAAATAACAACAAATTGAAATTAACAGGTGGTTAAAATCCCCAACTGGCAGGAAGCACTCCAGTTGGGTATGAGCAACCGTGGCCCAGAGGTAGGCTTGAATGCAAGACCACTTGGTGCAAGATCAGATCAGAGTGGAGATTGGGCTTAAACTAGGGTTCCCAAGTCCAAGCACCAACACTACGTGAGCAAGAATATAAAGCTATGGACTGTATGCAAATATCATGTTCTTTTGTCTTTCAAAGTAAAACGCAAATATTCATGAGATAAAAGGGATCCATTGTCACTTTTTAGAGGGTTTGAACAAGTGTTGATTTCTTACACTTCCAAGACTCTTCTGTCATGCCAATTGTTGCCAACGCGTAGTATTTGACAATCCTCCAAAGAGATCTATGGTTTTCACAGATGTTTGGCTAAAGCTGCAAATGCTCAACTGCTTTGCGGTTTTCTTTAGTTTGTTTTAGAGAGCTCCATTTAAACCAAATAATAGGATTGATCAATTGAAAGTTGAAATGGTATGTTTTTTGCAGTGAGGGTGGACGATTTAAGCTGTTTCAAGCGCTAGACTTTCGTCAGAATAAAAGAGGGGATTATGGGTGAAATTGTGTTTGCATAATTTATGCAGATCGAATTCTAACAGAGCTGCACCATTGGTTAAAATTTCTTAAATGTTATAGATTGGGTAAGAAAAATCTACTGAGAGACATTCATTGATTCTATTACGTGCTAAGGTGCCAAGTTTGAAAATACGGTTTTGTTCTTTGCATTTTCGAGTGTTGTTACTGCCATGGTGCAGAGTAATTTAATTTAAACTTGCTTTGATAAACTGGACACCTCTGTTTACATGCTGTCCATAAGTAAATAAAACAAAGAAAATAAATACATACCTGGAGATTGGTTGGGTCCTTGTAAGACTCATCCAGCACAGTCTGAAGTTTCTCACTGGTCCAAGCTTGAATTAAGGAAATACATTATGCAACATTAAAAATCAGTGCAGTCTAACTAATGGAACCAATGGCTGTCATTCGCACAGTGCAGATACAGGTCACACACCAGAATTGTCCTAATCTTTCAACAAGCATGCAGAACCTTTTGAGTTCCCTGAGAGAATGTTAACATACCAAACCAATTGTGAGACCTAAAATTATGCTGGCTACTGTGGAGTAGCTTGTCCATAAATTTCATATGTTTTTGTCATTAATTTTCCTCTTGCTACATGTTCTAACTTTTCGTTTTTCTCTATTTCTCCTAGTGTTTTTCCCTTTCTTCTCTTTTTTCCGTTTCCTTTTCAAACAAGTTGTATAGTTGTACAAATCCACATTCACACATTCTTCATTGATTAAACTAGAAATACTGGAATAAAAATACTTATTACTGGATATAATGTGATTATTTACCTTCTATGTCCTCAGCATCCCTGCTGAACTGTTGGATTGTCTTGGACTCACCCAGACGGGAGCGACGTTCCACAAGAGCAGCTTTAAGAGTGGCCCACCTACAACAATGTCAAAACTATTATAACCGTACTCTGTTATTTCACATCACAAATAAGAAAAATCTCTGCATTTAACCCTTTGAATCGCAAACATGAATTTTGTCAATAAAATTTCAAACGTTTTTAGGAGTTGATGTAAAAAAGGTTTTCCAAGAATCTTCTAGGGCCCTAGAAAAAATTCTAACAATTATTTGAGTTTTCCAGGAATTCCAGTAGCAGTGCAAACCCTACCCTTTATTCATTTGAAAAAAGCCAATACCTTGCCAACACTGCAGCAATCCTCTCAGCAATAGCTGGAGAATCATAGTGATTGTCGTCAATCAACTTGTCGGCATTCTGCTTCAAGGCTCCAATCTTATCCTCCTGTTTGGCCAATGCCTTTGTGAAGTCCTCGTGTTTCTTGATGAGGGCCTCGGCTCCCTCCACGGCCCCGCCATCCACCTCACTCTGAAGGACTGCCTCTCTTGTGGCCATCCATTGCTCTGCTTGCTCAGCATCACGGTTGAACAACTAATAAGACAAACAGGATTCTAAATCAGCTATAGGCGAATCTTTGCTAACATAATGTTTATCAACAAACGTTTTCAATTCCAAACATCTCCGAATGTCCGAACAGAGAAACCTTTGTCTCAAGCCCCCAATCACTGACTACCAGGCTCATTAATAACAAAAGCTAAGATCCGCCCTCGGCTAAACGGAAATGTAATCTGTTTCTATTGACATTGGTAATGGTTCCCAATGATAACTTAAAGAGTTGGTTTCTCAAATAACGAGTGTTATAAATTCAATTACACACACAGTCAAGGCATGTTTGTAACACAAACGTATAGACTGTAATTGTTGACGTTTCTTACAGGACATTTGCATTTTGCCATGACAGATACATGTGAAAGCTTGTTGCTCAGTTATCTTGAAGTCATGACCCAATACAACAAATGAATGGAAAAACCTGTTTGATTGTTTCTTTGTTTGTGAGTAAAATTCCCATGTAGACCTGTCGAAACACAGTATCAAGGAGGTAGTCAATTTTAATGAGGTTGTTTCAACAGTGGTTCATTTGGGGCAGTTTCCTGATTATCTATTTAACTGATTGTTTATTTTGCTTTTCCTCATTCTCAAACATTTCATTTCTATTTCAAGCAAAATAACTCTATCTCTAGTAATTGGGTTTTACCTTTAGTGAAAGTGAAAAGTCAATTGTGAGTTATAGTTACCTGAAGTTCAAGGCACTCATCCAGCCTTTGTTTACGGGATGCCCAGGCTCTGAAAACATGAAAAAGCACAATGAAACACAGGTTTTCTAGCAACAATTACAGTACAAAGAAACCTTTATTTTGCTACCGAGTACTATTAATGTTTACAAGATGCTTCGTTTGGTTTTAAGGGAGCTTTCATTTATTATGGACTAGGGTAGGGGTGTCGGCAAAATTCGAGGCTCATGTATACGATTTTCCAAATTAGAACAGTGGAACAGTCGAACGATATCCCTCTGGACATTTTGTCAACTGTAGTACTACTAAAACTTTTTGCAGTCATATTTCATTGCTGTCACACTGCCCTGTTGTATACTTTTTTGCTGACCCCCAGTAAACAATCCTCTCACAGAGGGGTTGCTGAAAAGGGAGAGAGATGGATACTTACTTTTCCAGTTCCTCTCTCTCTCGTGCCAAAGTGTCCAGTTTCTCTTGGATATCGTGACTTGCATAGTGTTCTTTATCAAGAAGCTCCTTTCCAAAGTCGTCGAAGTTCTGGAAAGTGCTATCACGAGCATCAATCTCTGCTCGGTGCTCCTGTTATTAAAAATCAATGCAGTTGTAATACAGTGGTTATTAATAATGTATAACTGGCACACTAATATCAAATATATAAATTGATTCCACCAGGGTACCCGCCCTCTACTGAACACCAAATTCAAGGATATTTTAAGGACAGGGTTCATACAGATATTTGTATGCGAAATTCCAGATTTTTTTCCAGACTTTTTCCAAACCAATTTTGTGATTTTTACAGACTCAAAGAACTGTGACACAAGAAACACATTGGCCATCATCGTCAAACTGCACATTGAAAGACGAAGAAGTTACGGATTGAACACAGAAAATCCAGACTTTTTCCAGACCTTAACTTTATTCTCAAACCTTTTCCAGGTCTGGAAACGGGTCTTTGAATTTCAAGACTTTTTCTAGAGGACTCTCGAGGAATGAAAGTTTTGAAGTAAACATGACGAGGAAGACAGACAATGTATCAGAATAAATATAAAGAAATGCACAGACTTAAAGAAGGGAATTAAGATGCCTTGTTTGGGACTGCTTCCTACATTCTCTTTCCAATATCAATGTTAATTCACTCATGAAAATAAAGCGCTAAAGCAACCAGGATGGCAAATGGGACACAATGGGCATTACAGAGTAGAATAACTGTATGTAGGAATGCACCAACATGACAACTGTCGTGCCGTTGTCTCCAGAAATACAACGTGAAATGCCCAAAGTTCAAGTCTTGAAGCCAACGTGGATGTGAGAATATAAATAGTCTGTTTATTCGTTTGGCCTCAAAACTAATGTATCTAATTCCTCCTGTTAAAAATCCTTTCAACGATATACAATAAAAAGGAATAAGTGATACAGCAAATGAAAAGGACAACAAGGAAACAGATTTTTATGAACCGCTGTTGTAGCCGTTGCTGTCCTAGTTGCTTAAGCTCTCTAATAACAAACCTGGCCACCCACAGTAAACTGCTGCTCACCTTATGATTGACAATCAATAGCTCTGCTCCTGTGACGTCTCTCACTGACAAAAATCTAAACTCTTCTTCACTAATGCTCCCTTTCTTTCTCTTCTCATCTATTCGTTTTCCACTTCCTTCATAGCATTCCTTTCTAATTGGGTTTTCTCTTGAGCTGGCTCTGGTCTTTGTCGTTCTTCCATCTGCATTGCTGTGTGTTTCTTTATCACCTATCTTGATGTCTCTGACATTCTTTCTGTGGTTTGATCTTTCTCTCTCTTCTATACTAATGCTTTCTTCATTATCCACTGTTTTCTCTTGATTGCTATTCCTGAAGTACTTCTTGCTTCTGTTGTGTCTATTACTGTCTATAACTGCACCATACAGCAGAGGTGACTGTGTGTCAAAATTCCCTACCTGGTGTCTGTCCAGCAAAGCCTCGGCACTTGCAACATCCTTGGCAAGTTCTTCTGATGACACCAAAGCCATGATACCATTGATCCAGGATGTCAAATCTCTGAAGGATTGCATAAAATTTTATTTTAACTTTAAGTAAACTTAGGTTAATATTCAAGTTAATATTTTAACAGTGATTTCTCATTTTCTCTTGAACTCACTGAAAACATGCAAAAGTAAATATTAAAATATTCCTATCATCACCTGGAGATGACCACATAGGTAAAAAATGTTTGTAGTTTTTATATTTTACTATTAATATCAATATTTTAACATCAAACAATTTTTGTTATCTAAAATTCCATGATTTCTCCATGACCATATAAAAGAAGATCCATGACCTGACAGTCCTAGAATGCCAATCTCATGGCACGAAATAAAAGTTGATAGATCATGAATTTCTATGCCATGAACTGCAAAGATTATTTTATTTTGTTCTGTCAAGGATATAATTTTCCATGACTTTCCATGTCCTTCCACGACTTTCCACGACTGATCCTGACTTTCCTGTACTCCAGGAATGGAATTCTATGACTTTCACGATTTCCATGACCTGTATGAACCCTGTGTCAAAGTCGGAGGCTTCGATCATACTTATTGCTAAGAAACTGCCTTCTTCAAGACGAAATTACAGTGTAAATAAACTTGCTGAATTTTACAAACATCTTCAAATCAAGCTGCTGCAACTGTCACAAATAACAATAATAACCGAAAAAGTTAACATAGAAAAGTGTCAAAATGTTTCTTACCTGAACTCACTCAGGAAACGATGATAGTCATAGGAATCTAGCAGCTTGCCTTTCCTAGCTGCTGCCTAGAAATGGAAACAATGAACAGGTCGATAACTCAACAAGTCATGATCAGTTCATGATAGCAAACACACAGAAAGTCAAAAACACATAGTTTCCACTCATCTGAAGAGAAGAAACCCTTTGTGACTTTTCTGTGAGCATATAATAAGTTTCACTGACCAAGATTGTGATTGCATGAAGCATATTTAATATTACATTCACTTTATTCTTTTGATACTGTTCCATTTCTTTAATAATGCTGTCCTCACAAATTTTGAACATCTTGTGTATTTGTGGTGATAACAATTCTAATTTTCTTGTGTTAACATATCATTAAAAATTAATCAATAAAAATTGATCAATTCGTAGTTTTTGGGAGATATCATTGCCATGAGTAAAATACAAGTCAATAAAATCTGGAGAAAGGAGAATAAAAATTCACTGACTTATGTAGAAATTTCAGATTTCCCTGACTTGATCCACAATTCCCTGACTCTTTCCAGATCTTGAAAAACATTGTTTTCACTGACGTTTTTATGACTGCAGGAACCTTGTAACAATGCTACAGACCGTATCAGATCTGATCAAATTCTAAATATGAAAAAATCCAACAAGTTTTAAAATGAAAACATCATAAGAATTCAAGCAAGAAGAACTTGACCATTGCTATCATTTTCGAATACTGACCTGATCTTTCAAGCTTGCCCAAGCTTCTTCAAGTTCATATCGTTTGGACTCGATATCTTGAGCAGCATTTGGATGAGTGGATGTCAGTTTGGCAGCTTCAATATTCAGTTGTCGAACCTAAAAGAAAGCAAATCATGATATTTTGTGGAATAATCAAGGACAAATCATGATATTTTGTGGAATAATCAAGGACTACTGTGGGTCACCAAAACAACAATCTTGAAAACAAAAGGAAGCTGGAATAGAAACAGCAATGTGGCTAATAATAATCCGGGCAATTCATTTTTTCTCAAGTCTGAAAGACAACATGCAAAAGAATCATGCAGGAAAATTGATGTCATATTTATGTGTCAGCAATACACTTTAGAGAACTAAACCGAGGCTTGACAAACTGATTTAGTAATTTTGACTTCTGTAAGAGTCTCTGGGAGGCCCTGACTACTCCAAATAATCAGAAATTTGAATACTGTTGGAGAAAGCTGTGACAGAAGTTGAAGACTAGCACGAAACCAAAATAGATCTTGAAGAATTGATCTAGCATACTGTATTTACTCGAATAAGCGCTTATTCGAGGGCGGCACTTATTAAACTAAAAATGATAACAACAACAAAACTCACGTGAAAGAGTCAACTACACGTTTGTTGTACATGGGTATGGTTTGAAATGAATCGTATCGTTTTTCATTTTTGCTTTGACACTGTTCAAATAAGCGCCGCTCTAGAACTCAAGTGTTTGGAATAAGCGCCACGTTGTTGTTGAGGGGTGCGGCACTTATTCGAGAGCGGTGCTTATTAATATTTTTGCTCTCATGTGCGGAGCTTATTCAAGGGCGGTGCTTAATCAAGAGAGGCGCTTATTCGAGTAAATATGGTACTGAAATTCTAATTCTAATTTTAAACATTGCACACTCCTAATGGAGCATTACGTAGAGGAACATGGTTGGGGAGGTGCAAACACTAATTAGATGTTTTGCTGTTAAAGCCTTAATCGACAGTTTCTCTCCGTAAGTTGTTCCATTGTTTGATTGTTCAGTCTATTGAAGCTGATGGAATTCAGAACCTGAAATCGTGGCTGTGTCTTGTTTGTCTGTAGACAAACACACTAAATAATGCAACAAAAACATCTGGGGACACAGAAACATCAGAACGAAATTCTACAATTTTTCCACAAACTATTTTAAAAAAACCAATCAAAATAACACAACTTCCATGCATTTTCCATGCCCCAAGTAATTTTCTTAAATTCCACAACTTCCAGGCCTAGAAAATAGATTTTATGTTCCACAAGTTTCGCTAGCACCGAGTTGTGGTCCAGTAATTTATTCACTGACCTTCTCCTCCAGGGCAGCCAAGTCTCTCTCCAGCACCTCGTGTTTCCTCTGGAGGGCTTGGACACTAGCCAGGTCACGGCCATAGTCAGATGATGACACAGCAGTATCCTTCTCTGAAATCCAGGCCTTTGTATCATCAGCATCCCTAGGAGGGTTATCACAAGTGTTTAGTCCCTGTTCATTTTGTGCTGTTGCAAAATGCAGAATGGATGTATTTCCTGTTTACACATGAATGGCTTTTTTCCACAGCAATTTTGTGTACTGACACAAAAAACATAGCAGATATGTCTCCCCTTCACACAACAAATGCTCTTTTGGTGTTATCTTTGTACTAGCACAATAATGTATAAACTTGTTCTTAACTTGTTCAGTGCCACAGCACCTGTCTGGTAAATAGATTCTTGTGCCTGCCAAAAATCTCACATTTGGGTTTCAGGCATCTGCCCATCATGGCCTGTCAGGTTTGTAGTTTCAGGAATGGTTCATACCATACCCATGATTTACCTCAGCTTTACTCTATGATTTACCCAATGATTTACCTTATGCCTGCTACTGGGTCGGTTTCTGTGTCAGCATGAAAATATATTCAGTTTAGTGTGAAAACAGCCTTGGTCAACAAAATAAAGATGTCTGCTTGACAACACTACAACCTGAATTCCAATACAAGTTTATCCCAATTCCACTATTACAAAGTCATTTAGAAGTTCTTAAAAGGTTGTAACTGTGTACAATATACGATATTAAAGAGTTCATCTAGGTAGTCGTAACAGATTCAGTGTTTCATTTCAGTACAAATTCTGCAAAACCTGACCACAAGTTGTACAAGCACACAAAGTCATTCCAGTGTGGAAACGAGTGACTAACTGGTAAGTTTGTACGAGTACCTCGTGGCATTTCCACCACTTCTAGGTAAAAGTGTATGAAATCAGCAATTCGTACCAAAATGAAACTTATAAGCAGTATAATGTAGCCAATTCCAACAAATAAAGCATCTAATATCCTTTATAACTTTCCCATTCTGGAATAGACCCTTTCATGGTATCTTTTGTCATTTTAAAAATGGGGTAAACTTGAGGAGTATTACAGCAAATGTATGGCAAATTATTTGACTTTGGGCCTCACATATCTCATTCAGGAATTACTGGAAGGCATAAATTAATTTTTCCTACACAGATGTATACGGGTTCTGGCATTTCTTGATCAAAAATCAGAGATTGCTAGTCAACTAAAATCTGAAAATGAAAAGCACTGTGTCTTGGACTGAACTCAATCAAGAAATAATTGTAACTGCGATTTCAAGATGTTCGAAGTTCTGGTTTGTGATTGCAAATAAGTTTTAAAGTCATGTTAATGGCAGAGCAAGTATCTATGGAACTTCCAGTTTGGCCAGCCAATGAATTAAGTGGAGTTACATGAGATCTATCAAAGCAGAAGAATTCCCCCGTATGTCTGCTGCATCCTTGTCCAGTTTACTCCATTAATGGCATTTTCAAACTTGCAGAAGATACCATGAAAAGTTATGTAAGTATTCTACTTTTAAACACAGAATACACAGAATCATTTAGTTCATTCTTATTCCAGAATAAAATAACAAAAAAAACCACAACTTCTGTTTAAAGATATTTCCATGAAATGAAAAACTGAGAGCTTGAGAAGTTACCCTTGTGGCAGCATTTACCTGTGGAACTTCTGTATCTCTGTAGCACTGTCGAGTTGCTCCTTCCTGGACTCTGCCATATTGTTGAGGCTGACCCATCTCCTTGTCAGCTTTTCAATCATCTCCTGGATCATCTCATACTCAGAGTAGTGCTCCTCTTTTAGCTTCTCGGCCAGGATCGTTAGCTCCTTGATACGCACCTCATTAGCTTGCATGTCCTGAAAGGAAGAAAATATTTAATTGTATAGTAATTGTCTGTTACTATGCATGTGCATGTATGTATTGGTGTTTATGTTTGTGTAGAAATTGTGTGTACATGTACATGTGTGGTGTCTCTGTGCATGTATACTGGTGTTTGCATATCATGGTGGTTTACCTGTGCAGTACAGGTATGGTGTTTGTGTACAGTGTATGTGTGTGTATTTTGTTCTGGTCTGTATCTGTGCATATGCATGATGGTGTTTGTGTGAAGTGCCTGTGCAAGTATGTCAGTATTTTCATACAATGTACAATGAATTGGTGTGTGATATGTCTCTGCAGGTATGTTGGTGTTTGTGTATAATGTGTATGCATGGGTGCATGTGTGGTCAAGTATGTGATTTTCTGGGAATTCCTCAATTGGAATTCCTCAATTCCTCTAAAGTTACCATGCTCATTCATGAGTCTCCTCATCATATTTATCACTTACAATTTGATTATTATCCCTGTTAGCACAACAGTAACAAAGCCAAACAACATACCTTCTGGAACTCATCAAAGTTCTTCTGAAGAGCTTCAACGTGCTCATAGTCTTTACCAACCTCTTCAGATGTAACAAGTGCCTCCTGTATTAAAACGATAGTAGAAAAGGAAAAATACATAACATCACAAGTTTATCAGCACAAACTGAAAAAGCTGGGGCAGGACAATGGTAGAGTTAAATTTCATCACAACATTATGTTGGGGAAAGGCCATGCCTCTCAATACAGAGCACATCCCCCACTGATCCCCCCATAAGTAAAGATCATCCTACCTACTGCTGCTTCACAAAATTGTTAAAAGGAATTCAGTCAAACAAGTGAGAACATTAATCAAGCAGCTGCAGCCACACGACTTCCTTTCAAGAAAACTACAACGTTCCAGTCCAAATGGAAAGACAAAATGATTTTATTTCATTCTTGACAAAAGCATTGGAGGAAATGTTCTGTTCCTTCTGCAAAACAATCTCCTGATGCACAAATCAGTTTCTTTATATCAATAAGTAAAGAAAAATACTTGTCAGAACAAGATTAGGGCACACTTGAGAAAATCTGTCTGAAAAGAAGGTAGAAACAAGAAGGTACAAAACGTAAATACACAATACTATATTTATTTATTATACATGTATTAATAATAACAACAACATCAATAACAATAACAACAATGACAATAATAACAACACTGATAAATGGCAGACCATGGAAAGACAGAAAACTCAGTTACAGTGCACTGGATATCTCGTTCCTGCCTGATAAAAAAAAACACCTTACCTTGTCGTTAATCCAGGACTCCAGTTCATGGGCCTCGCGTAGCAGTGTGTATCGCTGGATGGAATCTTCCAACTTTCTTCTCCTTTCTTCACCTTTGTCCATAAGGTCATCATACCTGGATGACAGAAAAGTTCTCATATGAGTGTGTCCAGCACCAGACCTTACACATTATGACAAAGTACATCAAAATTATTTTGTTCTGCGACTTCTAAAATATTACACTATCATATATGTATAGTAGTCACTGAATAACAGAATAAGCAACACCAAAGATTTCTGTTCTTCAAGAGATGCTGGTTCAAAATTTAAGAGTTGGTGTCAATTTTCAACTCTTTCCATTTTTAAGAAATGAGTAACATCAAACACTACTCTTCAAGAGATATAACATGAATGGTCATGTTGTGGCTTTGTGTTAATTGATTGAAAAGATTTTGCACTATTGATTGACTAACGATCAAATTCTGACATTTCTGATTGATTTCAAATCACTGAAGGTGATTTTCTGATGTAATTAAAATAATCCACGATGGCAGAGTGGCAATGTCACAACTGAAGTCACTGATTACCACAAGATACCTCATGTACTCAGTGACTGAAGAAGTTAAAAGTAGAATGAGGAAGTAAAAGGACGGGTTAAAATTTCAACTAGGGTAAGTTCGACTGGGAGCATTCTGGATTAAGAATAACTGAAATACCCAAGGAAACTGTCCGATTAGGATCTATTTCTCATTCCAGTTTACTGCGCATACCCTTCCAATCATTCTGCTGGGCGTATCGGAATAGCTGGAATAATCATTTTATAGCCTTATGAATCAACCAAGAATTCCAGAATATTATGGAATGCATTCCTATTCCGTAATGCTCCCAATCGAATGCACTCTTAGTCTGTAGAACGAAGTGAAATCGGCACATTTAACACAGTAGCAGCAGAACATACTTCTCGTCAAGGGCCTGCTGTCTCTGTTGTACAGTGTCCAGTTCAGATGCCTGAGCCAAGAGCTCTTGTGATGCCTTGTGGGAATCAATTCTCTTCAAATAGGCGGCAGGAACAAATCCCTGACGATCATTGGCCTCAACTTTCCACCAGTCCTATGAGAGAACAATCCAACAATGAATCAGCAAATGTCAGATACAAAAATATTAGTGTTGAAATCCACCTGCTAAATATGTGGACAATCATAAGTACATAACGTCTTGATGTCAGGTCCAATACTGCACCTAAAACCAACTTTGTTTCCTAATTTGTTCTTGGTGTGAACAACAAATAGTATAATTCAATTTCAGCAATTGTGTGCTCCAGGATAAATTATAACAACTCCACAACTTCCATCTTGACTACCAGCAGTAATCTTAATAATACAACTAGAGGACCTTAGAAAAAGAGTGTGGCAAGGCAAGAAATGGCAAAACAAAAGAGAATGCTGCTTAAAAAAGAAATCAAAGATAAGAAATGACAAGACATGTGAACAAATTTTAGAAGAGCAATGCAAAGCAAAGCAGAACAGAGCAGTGCAGAGAAAATAAAACAAAGCAAAGTTAAGTACAGGAAAACAAAGTATTGTATCTGTTGCAAGGCTAGGTTAGGCTCAGCAACACACACGAACATTACCAGTAAGCAACTCTTTTGTACCTTGTTGGTGGAGTTCAGGAGTGTTAGTATGTCCCCTTTCTTCATGGAAACCTCTCTTGCTGTCTTCTCCTGGTAGTCATACAGTGCGACCACACACTCCTTGTCCGAGATGTCAGTTGCTTGGGAGATAGGCTGGAACGAGAGGTGATACTAAGCATATGGAGCACATTAACAGGAAAGGGGTCTAATGGGGCAGATTTAGAGTGTCATTTCCAGCTCAATTAATGAAGTAACATGCACCACCTCGAGTTTCTCTGCTGTCAACTCACCATTTCTAAATCTAAGGTCTTAGTCAAGTCCAATACGAACAAGACTTGCAAGAGATGTGGTGGAAAAACCGAGAGCTTGTTAACGGACCCTAAAAAGACTATCTCCAAAGTTTGGCTTCTGTGCACGCCTGCCTCCCGAAAGAAAGTCAACTAAAATTTTTGGAAAATTGATATGAAATTTGAATTGCACCTCTCCCCAGCTTTGTCTTAGTTCGAACAGAACTTGATTTAAGCCAGTATTCGCTGTTTTATGGCTATTTCACTACCTGTAAATTTTATACACTAGATTAACCCCTCTGGGTTGTTAATTCCTACACCCTCCACGTTTTTCTCTTATATTACTGTAATCTCTATATGCATTCATTGAAACTGTTGAAACTGTTGCAGACCCAATCTATGTTAACGTGCAAGATATACATGGTGTTATAATGCTCACAAATCAACAATTTATTCGCAATCTGTCTGGTTCATATGAAGGAACTAAAAATGATGATGTATGTATGTATGTCCAAAGGGTTCACATAGAGACTTGACTTTTCCATAAGTTTGTATCATTTTACATGACTTAAAAAGCATTAGACCAGCGTGCAAGCATGGATAAAACGAACCTATTCCTGGCTATTTCTGCCAGATGTTATTTTTGTGATTAAGGTTTTGCACTTTTATACAGCAATAATTGGTTTGGTCAAAAAATCTGAAATTCCATGTTTCCATGACCTGACGCCATTTTCCTAAATTTCATGACTTTTTCACGCCTTTAAGAGCATTTCAAATTCCGTGCCTTTCCATGACTTTTCGATGACCTTGTGAACTCTGGTCTAGTATAATGGGTCTAGGTTGACTAAGATTGTCTTGAGTACACATTTCACGTACCTTGCACTCCTTGCTCTGGTCCCGCAGATTACCAATGACAGTCCCATAAGCTGCTAGGTCAGACATTACAGCTTCATGTTTCTTCAACATTGCCTGTACAAAACACAAACAAATACTAATTAGGTCTTTTGGAGGAGAGGGCTAATTAGACGAGGTTGGGCTTTATAGAGGGAAGGGGCTAAATAAAGGAAAGATGCAAAGTTTCATCTTCGTTTGAACCTTACACCAGAACTTTACACTGTCAGCAGTTATTCACGTATGCAAAATGTGTTACACTGTACTTGCCCTCATCACAAACAACCAACTGACCACTGCAGTTAAACTTAGCTCATCATACACTGTTCTTACTAATATAATTATAACTAAGTTGGTGATTAATCTATGACCAGTTTATCTGAGTCATAAACTACTGCACTTATGATACTCTGTTCTACATCTGGGCTCTTGAAATGAAGTAGTACAGCAGTTCTATTATCTCTTATTGTGATAAGCTACAATTAAGCTGCTCCTTTGTTTTCATATGGTTAGGGTTTGCATTAAAGGGGCTATGTCACGGTAATGTGCATGCTCTCTAGTCATGTCAGGGAAAAAGCCTTTACAGCCATGAAACACGAATTGTAAGCTCAACAGGACAACAAGAAAATAATGATAAAATGATTATATATTTGCTGAAATATGTTAAAAAAAAAATGTATAAACACAAGAAACACATTTTTGACATCGAATTGGTTAAACCTATTTAATGTCTAGCCTGGACCGA
>JAOBYG010378846.1:0-16123 GCA_025403545.1 Epizoanthus stellaris
CAGCAAACCAGAAGGATTTAAGGTTTGCTGGGGGTCTTCTATTGTTTAATTATTTACAACATTAGTATGAGAGCATCCTGTCATGCGGAGGCCGAACAGCCCAAACCAAATACAGACTAACCTTGCCTTCGACGAGAGAAAAATTACTGAGAAATTGGTAAGTATATTTCGCCAAGACCTCACCAAGCCTTGTAAATACCAGGCAAACTGCGATATTTAAAGTTTTGCTAAATCCTGTTGGGACCTGGGCAAAAATATCTGCATACCTTTTCTAACACAAGACTAGCCCTTAAAGATAGCTTTTAGGGACGGACCATTATTTGTTTCTGGAGGGGGGCATGAGAAATTTGCTCCGACAAACTTTTTTTAAAATTTGCACCTGTCCAAACAAAATGTTTTGGAATAATTCCTTGCAAACGATTTTTTCAACGTAGTTACATGAGGATTTTAAAGCAATTCTTATTTCTAAGTTGGTTTCACAGGCAGTATTTATATTTCAGAAGAAGCCTTGCACGGCATGAAAGGCATTACGCACTCAGTTTTGTTAGAAACACGACTTGAAACAGTGGTAAGTAAATTTAACTTGAAATCATTCAATTTCCCAAAATTTGCACCTTTAATTAATTATGAATATGGTAATCAATACAGCATTAGAATATGATTAGACGGTGTCCACATTATTCGCTTAAACTCCCAAGGCATAAATCGGTTACTGTACAATTACAAGCATGTTGCCTAAAAGGGTTTTGTTCATCAATCTTTCAAACGTTTCATTCAGGGTTATCAAGGTCCTTGAAAATGCTGGAAAGTCCTTGCATTTGAAAAGAAAGAAAAAAACAATTCTAGGCCTTGAAAGTCCTTGAAAATTATTCAAAGTACTTGAAAATCCTTGTCTGCTGGCTACACCACAAGAAAATTGACTGTGTAAAAACCTTTGATTTCAAATGTGAAAGATGAGCACTCCAGCAAGTTAGAAAACAACACAGGCTCGAATCTCCCACAAAGCAAATTTATTATTAACAAGACTTGTCATTGGCTGTATAAAGCATTTGCCAATCTGCAACTGGGTTAGGTGTCCTGTTTTGCCATGCATGGCTGGCACGTGGCGCGTGTTTGCTTGAGTGCAAAAATATACAAAAACGTAAGTTTTATTTGCCGTATAAGGTGGTTAAAATTGCTGTGAAGGGTCCTTGTATTTCAGTTGCATTGGGCTTATTAAATGGGTTAAAGAACTTGTGTTACGTTAACCTAAACTTTGAGGTAATTTGGACTTGAACTTTGAAATGACCTGTAAATGTTCATAAGTGGCAGATAAGAAAAAAATTCAAGTTTTGTTATACAATAAAAAACATTGATTGAATCCAAAATTGAATAATTAATAAATATTGTGCTATTGTATTTCTAATGGTCACTGTAATTTATATGATAACGTTATGCAACTGTATTATGGAATATTTGTATGTTACACTGACGCATAACAATACGTGAAACAGCAGTGGTCGAAGAGTGTCAAAACGCACCAAAACTATTTTCCTGATTATTTAAAGTATTGTATAGATAGCAGAACGAGAGTAACGTCTTGAAAAATCCTAAAACCAGTTCCTCCATCATATAACCTCTTTGCTATTTCCAGTGTAATACAGAACCACCAAAATTAAGAACCTAAGCCTAAACTTGTAATTTTATGACCCAATATATAAGAATCTAGTTAGCCTCATATCAGAAATAGTTCTTATTTTTATAGAAATGGTATGGAGACCCGTAAGGAATATAAGAACCTAACATCCTAAATTTTCCTTTATAGAAACAAGGTTCTCATAGACTTGCTGTGGCTTGTTTGCAGACATTGCATTTTTTACTTGATACTCTTGCAAACAATTTATTTATACTCTTCAAGCTCTGCAAACAATTTTTTCCAAATTTCTCATCCCCCTCCCCCCTCCAAAAAAATAATGGTCCGTCCATTATTGCCCTCTATTAAAACCAATTTTAGGAAATTTAATATCCGTCATTGTGGGATCTAAAAATTGGAATGCATTAGATGAATATATATGATTATTTAAAAATACAGCCCTAAAAAGTTTATTATTTCCTCTTTTTAAGTTCTTGCTGATAGTGGCATTCACTTTATTTCTTTTCTTTTGTATTCGTTTATTTTTAGCTCGATTAGCATTAGCTACTTCTAAATAGCCTTTATCATAGTTTTAGTTTAATTTGATGCCACGTATTTTATTAATATTGTAAATAGTGTGTTACGAAATAAAGTTATTGTTGTTGTTGTTGTTGTTGTTGTTGTTGTTTGTGGTGTTGTTGTTGTATAATTACGTCGTCACTCCAACAATACAACCGAGTAAAGTTAGGGCGTCCTATTAGAGACAAAGTGCCTAGTATTACTTTTTCAGCTATTTTGACAAAAACATATATTGACAAAACGTAACAATGTTAAAAGAACAACAGTTATTTGGCTAATTTTCCTTAAGCGCGTTTAAGTGGTTGTTGTGTTTGTTTCTTCCTTTTAGAAAGAGTTGACTATTTACACAATGTTCTCACGAATTTGAGCCGGGGCAGTTTCAAAGCTAGACAGCTTGGCCTTCATTTTCAGTGACAAGTTTTCTTCAATAAAAGCCCTGCATGCACGCATGCATACGGACACTGATTGACGTTGTACGTGCTGTTCAGGACTGATATGTAAGATAGATTTACTTAGGGAACGGTCATTATTTATTGGGGGGAGAGCCGGAAAATACGGGAGGAGGGTCACCATTTTTCGGCCACGATTTCAGGGGAGGGTCGTATTCTTTTGGGCACTGATTTCAAGGAGGGTCATCAATATTTGGGCATTGAAAATATGGTGAGAAAATTGTATTCTTGTACAAATGTATACCAAGATTGTAAATTGCAATCCAGAGAGTTTCATTTCTCAAACTTTTTCCCAGGGACACAAATACCCCCTCCCCCAACCCAACAATCCTTGCCAAAAAAGCTTGGGTCAGCTTTGATATCGTGTGGGTTTCCCCTCCCCCCTTTGCAGTGTTGTGCCGTACTGCGTTTAGGTACTTCCTAAGGGAAAAAACCCAACCCAACATTGAAGACGGGGGAAAGGGGGTTTAGTTGGCCAGAGTGTCCCAAGGTATTTGTCTAAGATTGTCTGAATACGGAATTTTAAGAATGTTCTCTCTGTTACTCTTGTAGGATGGCGCAGTTAAGTTCGCGCTTGAAAGGGATATATTAAATCAATTTTATAAATGGATGTCAACAAGGTCTTTTGTAGATCTAGTTTAGAAATTGCAATTCATATTTTGTAAATGTATGTAATTTTTTCTCAAGATAATATTTTAAAGCTAAATTTGGTCTCTCTCCGCGTGGTATAGAGGCAGACAGACGGTTCGTCATTTGCAAAATTTGAACCAATTAGCTACCACTATAGACGTGAGTTTCTGATTCAAATTCAAATAGTTGGAAACGGTTATAACTGCATTTGTACTTGGATTCAAAATGGAATCAACTGACAGCAGCTTAAACAACCGACAAGTTCGAAGCGTATATCTGATCACTTGTAGTCAGGTTGACGAAGAAATGGTATCGTCCAGAGAAGCTTTTGCTGAAATTGTTGTAAATGCGTTCGAAAAATCAGACCCATATTCAAAAGCTAAACTGGTGCAGTGGGTTTGCTGCAAAGAACAACACCAGGATGGTGGAATTCATTTTCACATGGCTTTAAAACTAAGCTTTCGCCGTCGGTGGATAAAAGTACGTGATTATGTAGATGTTAAACATGCTCTGAAGCTGAACTTTTCAAGCCGACATGTGAATTATTACTCGGCATGGAAGTACACTACCAAGCAAGACACCTCGTACATTCAATCTACAGATCATCCAGACTTGACAAACATGAAGCGACCCCAGACCCAGCAGGCAAGTCAAAGGCGCACTGGCGAACCATCGGCAAAGAATAAGAGTACAAGTCAGAAACGCAAACGCAAATCCCGGCTTACCGTGTACGAAGTATCACAAATTGCCGTTCAAAAGGGGATAAAGACTCGGCTAGAATTCTTGGTACTTGCCAAAAATCAGAAAGAAGAAGGTAAATCTGACTTGGCTGAATTCATTGCGAATCGTGGAGTGAAAGTCTTAGAAGAAGCTATTCGCATCGGCTGGGAGATCGAAGAAGCCCCGTTACTATTAGAGAGAACACAGCAGTCGAGAATGGACATTTTAAGGCAGTGTCTAGAGAGAGACTGTGTCCTCGGATGTGAGAAACAGTGGCTGGAAATGGCCAGGGATGTCCTTAACCGTAACGATATTCCTGAGACCGAGTTTTCAGAGTCCGTACAAACATTGCTAGAGAAAGGACGTGGCAAGTATCGTAACGTCATGATTAAGGGACCAGCAAACTGCGCCAAGACTTTCATTCTTAACCCTCTGAATTCAATTTATAAATGTTTCACTAATCCTGCAACAACAAGTTTTGCTTGGGTTGGAGCACAGTCAAGTGAAGTTATTTTTTTTAATGATTTTAGATGGTCGGCACAAATTATTCCCTGGCATGACTTACTTTTGCTTCTAGAAGGGCAAACCGTTCATCTCTCGGCACCAAAGTCTCACTATGCCCAAGATATTTTATTTGACACTGACGCGCCGATATTTTGCACCGGTAAAGAGGAACTCTGTTTTGTACGGGGTGGTGTACTTGATCAGCGAGAGACTGAAATGATGCAAGTACGATGGAAAGTTTTTGGTTTTCATTGCCAGATTTCATCCTCGGAGCAAAAGAATGTTCTTTCTTGCAGAGTTGATTGTGCAGGTCTCTTGAGACAGCATACGCAGTCAAGCCTGACAGATGTGAAACTGATTAGATTTCAGCACACGGTGAATCGTAACGATTCACCATCAGTCAAGTTTAGCGTTCACCTCGAATTGTTTAATATTATTGACATTTTGAACCATAAACACCAAATACAACTGAGTTTCTATACAATTATGATCTTTTGGAGATATTACGGCACACAGGATAGCAGAGCAGTTTAGTTTAAAATGGTGAACCGTTAATGAAAAAGTAAAAGAAATGTGATACAAAGGTTTTGTTTAATAACCAACGATTCACCATTGCCAATTTGTGATTAAACTTTTAGTTTTTGACGTCTAGTAGTTTTGAAACCGTTAAAGTAAGGTATAAATTGTCGCAGCAATAAACAATAAGTAACATCATTCAAATATTTTGATTAAAGTGGAAGAAATTTATTTTAAGCAATGGCGAATCGTTGGCTGTGCCGACGGTGAACCGTTAGCTCAGACACACAGGCAAGTTGCGCCAGACATAGCGAGGACGGAAGTTTTATAAATAGACTTTCATAATTCAAACATAGCTAGCAAGTTCAGATGTACGGGTAGGTCCATTTTCTCTATCGGAGAAATTTGGTTACAAAATCACTGACAAATACTGGAAGAAAATAGCTCACCACTATTTGGTTTTCTATTGATCAAAATATCACCTCTCCCAAAGTAAACGCCTCAACGCGTAACATATTCACTTAGATTTTTGTTTTCAAAACTTCGTTCTCTGGCAAAAAGACAAATATTTATGTTTAAGTAAGTGCGATGAAAGGGCCGTAGGTATCTTGATCACAAGGCAAATATAAGACTTTCGCGGCCTCAGTTTGTATGAGCTCTTGACCCCCCCCCACACACACACACACGCCCTCTCACATACGCACAACACACGCGCACACACACGCTGTCATTCTCGATGTAATTGTACAAAAGTCACCCAAAAGAAATGTGTTGGGAAGTCCTGTGAAATACTTTCGTGTTTTATTTCTTAGATATATTTATTTTCTGGAACATGTACATTAAATACGTTCAATACTTTATACGATTTCCGTTCTCCTGAATTACGTCTTTGATACGGTCATTCATAGATTCTATTAAATTGTTAATTGTTTCGATTGGTATCGAATAAATGGTGTTTATTACTCTCTCTTTAAATTGTTCAGCTGTCTCTTTAGTAATTTGTTTCCTAAGAGCTGTTTCCCTTAACTTTACAGAGACTAGATGAAAAAAGTTTTCTATTGGGTTTAAGTCAGGACTCCGGGCGGGTATTTTAAATAGTGTTGAATTAACACGCGACATTGCAGCTTTTGCAATTTTGGAGTTCTGACACGGATCCCCATCTTGCAGCCAGATACGGCTTTCTCCTTTGCCCGCCTTTACAAACATAGAATTGAAGTGTTGACAGATAAAACGTGCAAAATAACAGCCAAGCATTTTTTTGTAGGGCTCACAGACGATAACTCCTGTGTTGTGACTTATTGCAACCAACAGTTTTAAAACGTTGCCGCCTGTTCCCTCTTTCTTCCCTTTCGAGGTACATCCGTGACGAAGTCCTTCTGAGCGTTTCCTCCAGATTCTCGCCTTTGGAGCGTGAGCCTGATCCAAAGGGTTTCGCTTATGTACGAAGCCGGTTCCATCTAAATAAAAAGCCACTTGATCTGTCCAGAAGTTCTCGGGGTAGTTATCACGTATAGATCTTGCAAATGCAACTCTCTCCAGTAAATCTTTTCGGGTCAGTAGGCCCTTTTTCCTTGTTTGAAGGTAAAAGTAGTCTTGTTCATTCATAAAACGGTTTATGGTCCTTACCGACACTTCTGTTTCACTTACGCCAGCATATTGCATGAGTCGTTTAACAGAAAATGTTCCTTCCTCGTCTCGCAGAACTTTCAAACTTCTCAAAATATGGCGTTTCTGTCTGTCTGTTAGCTTGTTCGGTCTGCCTCTCTTAACTGTAGCTCTTACGTTTGACTGAAGTGTTTTTTCTCGACTGTTTTCGTTGCCAATTCTCCACACACTGCTACGGGAAGCGCCGGGACACAATTCAGCCACCTTACGAACGGAAAGGCCTTTTACTTGCCGTAGATAGAATATACGGGCGCGTGTCCTGTTGTCTATTTCAGTAGTATAAACCATGGTGTTCGACCAATTGTACTTTAAAGTTGTTGTGGTGGTGCTGTAGTAATTTCTTATTTATAATTTTTCTCCGTTTTATTAGAAACACGTAGAATAATCGATTTAAAACAATTTTATTCTACATTATTCCATTGAGTCATGGTCTCTAGCATTTGACCTCGCGAAGTTCCAGAACCGTCACACAGTGTTTACGTCATAGGTCCTGAGTCATGTAAAATTCCTTAAATACCTCTCAAAGACAATCCTCGCCAAAAAGGCTTGGGATAGCTTTGATATTGTGTGGATTTCCCCTCCCCCCTTTGCAATGTTGTGCCGTAGTGCATTTAGGTACTTCCTAAGGGAAAAAACCCAACCCAACATTGAAGATGGGGGAAAGGGGGTTTAGTTGGCCAGAGTGTCCCAAGGTATTTGTCTGAGATTGTAGGTTCTTGGAAATGCAAAGGGCATTTCTGTGTTAAGTTGGGAGACAATTATTGCAACTGAGATTATGAACATTATATTGGCAAGATCTACATGTAGTACACCGTATGTGCTGGACAGGTGTATAAGCGGATTGGGTGTATAAGCTGACCTCCATTTTCAAGGACAAAATATGTTGCTTTGTATAAGCCCACCTGCCTTTCTGAAGTTTAAATTAAGAAAAACAATTTTTCATTACCAGTACGTAAAACACTAAATGAATCTAACAAAAATTTTAAAACTTCTTGTGTAAAAGAATGTACATATACAAGGCCATGGGCTAGCAAGCACAACAAGTTTACTAGCCCAGATCTTACATTCATGTTGGTCAGCTAGCCCAATATTATAATGTCTTGTTTATAAGTGAAATTGCGTGTCCCAAAGGACTTGACTTGTCCACTAAATCCGGATAATTCCGGCAAGTTTGGCGGAACATATAATCATTTTCCAATTCTTCATACTCAACCCATGGCCAACAGCCATTCCCATGTCTTGGCATCGTACTTTCTGTTTTTCTTCTGAACTTAATTGGGCCCACGAGTGCCTGTCAGGACATCAGCATTCCTTTACTTTGTTGACTAGCCTTCTTCTTTATTTTTTTTTTATCTTGAGACTGAAATAATTGTAGCGACTCCTATCATAAAGACTTGAAGTGTGGAAAGAAAGTAAAGTGCCTCACAAGCCTTTGTTACCAGATTCCTACAAACAGCTTGCGGCAGGTGCCTATCCGGAGCATAATTGAGCATGATCGAATGACTGATGTGATTAATTAGCAATTTTTACCAAGTGTAAATTGATGTAAAAAGGTGTTCTTTTTCACTTGAAATTTGTACACTGTGAAGCGAATCTACCTCAAAGTTTTCTTGTTATTCTTCAAAATGTGAATTTAATGAGTTTATCATCAATGAAAAGCAAGTTAAACCTTGATAGTTAATCAAGTTAGATCATGGAGGTCAATCATTAATTTTCATGTGACATGGCATGTTCCGCTGTCTCATTCCAGTCTTTTCAGTCTGTCTGTATTTTCAAATGTGACTGCAGCAGTGACACGCATAATTCAGTGATGACTAATGATGTTTTGGACTTAAAAAGTCTAGACAAAATATATCATTGGTTTCACATGTGAAAATGTATGGCAAGACATACCACTACAGGTTTTGGTAATAATATATTTTCCCTAAAGAATGAGAACTATTTGGAAGGATACGACCAATTGAAAGTAGGTAGTGATAATTGTTGCGATACTGCCTACTTTTGACAACCCTGCCCAACAGACTCACCCAAGGACTCACTCCATTCTCACTTTGCCAGGCTGTGCCAGCATAATTTAGCATGTGGCACGTGGTGACTATAGAGACATGGCATTGATATCGTATCAGGCTTCATACTTGTCATGGAAAACCTGGAAAGTCATGGAATTTTGGAATTTCATTTGCCAGGCCTGGAAAGTCATGGAATTTTAATTTGGGTCATGGAACGTCAGAGAAAACGAAGTTCAGTGTAAATAGTACTTGTCTAATCAGCTGGGGGTTTTGATGTATAAAACATTTGAACTTTGAGTACACAAATATTAGATGCTTTATTTCTCAAAGCACCACTTGTTTTCCTAGTTGAATTTGGTTACTGCACTAGTGCGCTGGAAAATACCTCAAACCAGCAAGAGTTTTGACAATTTCAACCAACATTGATCAATGTTAGGTCATGGAAAATACTAAAAGGTCATGGAAAAAGTCATGGAATTTCAAATGCCCCAAAGAGTATGAACCCTGCATATGCTTTGGACAAATTTCTTGCCCATCTCTCCAAGTTGAGTTCTAATGCAAACCCAAGTTGGGCGCCCCTAAAATACGACAAGTATACACCATCCCACCTAGTTTTTTCCCATCAATCTTGTCATCCCACTGTTATTGGGTGTCCAATCTCGATCTTAGCATACCATTTTATAGCTTAAAACTGACAACAACAACAACAACAACAACATTTATTTCCACCATTTTAAAATTAAATTACATTAAAATTGCAATAAAGAAAAGTAACTTCGATGAAGTGGCTGAGCACCCGAAATAACTATAGAGAGCTAATCTGGTCGGGTGCCCATTAATTAAATATTAAAATTAATAGAGTTGGTCAGGAAAAAATAAGTTCGTACACATTTGGTGTTTTGGTATCTTGGTCTTTTTTATTATTCTATTTTCATTATTATTATTATTATTATTTTCAGGCAAATAAAATGTCCAGGTCTCTTCAGTGTATGATTCTGTAAAGCACTGATACAATGCAAGCTAACACAACATTAAAGTGCCCATATTATGCCAGCTGTTGTTAGCACAACTGACATGGAAACAGAACGTGTACATGTGTATCAAGTCTAGCTCCATACAGTGAAACAGAACGTGTACATGTGTATCAAGTCTAGCTCCATACAGTGAAACAGAACGTGTACATGTGTATCAAGTCTGGCTCCATACAGTGAAGTCAGGGTAAAATGTTTTATTCTGAAATATCAATCTTTCAGGACTTTCAGTCAGTCTGAAGTCAGTGCAAGTGCTGAAGGTGTGATTTTCTAGGGGTATATGGGGTTATGCTGCCCCAGAAAATGTTTGGGATTTTACTGTCTGAAACACTATTTCCTGCATGGAAACTAATAATTGGCCATACATGTATGCACCACTTTACATTTGAATTCCAAAATCCTGATGTTTATTGTCTTGATTTCCCATATCATGTCACTAAAATTCATATGAATGGGGGGGGAGGGGGGTATTGGAGTGGGACATTTTTAAAAATATTGATTTTGACTAGAAAATCATTAGTTACTTTTACTATAAAATAATTTATTTTGAAAGCATTTATATGTCAAAGAAATAATAAGGGTGTGACAGTCTGGCTTGCTGTACAGAGTCTTTGGTGTGGCCTGATTGTGTTTCTTACTCAACATGCAGTTCACATTTTTCATTCTAGAGGGGGTACTTAATGAGGTTAATTAAGAGATGGCATTAACTGAGGAAATACGGTCTCTTGCATGTAACTCCACTAAAGAGCTATTTTGGAAGTGAAGAATGTTTTGTTTGTTTCCAGTGTACCCATACATGCTGTCATACATTGTAATAAGGGACCGTAAAATTACCAAAATATCACTTTTATTTCGATATTTTTTTAAGACCCCCCTTGCATGAAAATGAAAATTTTCAAGACCCCCCTAATTTTTCCTCCATCCCCCCCTTCGCCATATTTAATGACTGGTCCCTAAGAGCTCGACACTAATGATTTTGATATTATGTTCCAGCCCCTTATGGCTAATGATGTAATTCTTGCTGGCCAAGTTATTTTGTTTGAAAGAATGATATATAATGGCAGAAAATATATGTGAAGTTATAAAGAGTTTCTTCAGTTTAATTTAGCAGAATTTGTGTGTGGTACTGACATGTGATTCTGAGCAACATCGAGAAAGCCAAATGAGTGTCTCTATCCCCCGGGGATTACTCAAACCAGTTTTGTGTAGGGATGTGCCGCCCGAGCCACGAAATTCTGACCCCGTTCTAGAGTGATTTCTCCAATCTTTGCTTGATTTTGATACCCAGTTCTAGGAAAAATTAAATTTACCGGGGTCCTAAAACACCAAATTTTCCAAAACTTGCTACCCCATTCTAGAGTACCTCACATTTTTTTTGCCAAAAATGCAAGAAATGATATCCCATTCTAGAGTAAAGGCCTCAAAAACCATACCCCGTTGGGTGGCACATACCCATATAGCCAGTGTGTGGAAGTAACCCCTCCCCCCGGGCTCTATCCACTAAAATAGTCCCTACTATTTCCCTATGTTAGCCAATCAGGGTGCATGCTACATGTATATAATTTATGCCCTAATAATTTGTTTGTGAAAAGGTTCATTATACATTTTTGACACCTCAATTTGTTGCTTGTAGAGTCCATTGTTTGAGAGCTTGTGTTCAGTGGGGCTGTGCAACCACATGTACCACAAAGATGAATCGCATCATGAGAAGGTTTTTAAGAAAAAGCTAAAAGTTGATGGCAAAGCTCATGTCAAAGTTAAAGTTCAGGACAAAGCTACATGTTGTGTTCAGAGTCAAGACAAAGGTCAGGTTCACAGGCAAGACAAAGGTCAGGCTCAAGGTCAAGATTGAGGTCAGCTTTCAGGTCAACTTCAAGGTCATGGCAGGAGTTAATTTGTGAGGTCAAGACAGAACAACTTTGAGGTTAGCAGAGGTTAGCTGCAAGGTCAAGACAGAGGTCAACTTCAAGGTTAGGTCCAAGGTTAGGAGAAAGTTCAGGTCCAAGGTCCAATCTGTTACAAGGAAGTTTAATACTCCAAAAAGCAGAACATTTTTGAGTGGAAAGCCTGATTTTTTCTGGGTACGTTCTCAAATGCCCAGACTACAATTAGTGTAGTTTTTTGATGAGGCAATTTGGTGAACACTTATTTAGCAATTGTTAATGTGTAGTTATATGTACTGTATCAGTATCTGTATTATGAACCATTGTTTTATATACAGTATATATATACATTAAGGAGGAGGTTCACCTGAGGATATAAATATTATTCCTGAAAATCGTGACAGCAACATTGCAATGTCACAGAGAACAGTGAAAACACAAATTTTGTTGCATTAGAGTACACTCAGCTATTTTTTTTTCCGTACGGGTCATGGAAATCCTGGAACGTCATGGAATTTCAGTATTTCAAAATCAGGCATGGAAATCCTGAAAATCAGAATCAGTCATGGAAATTTGATAATTATATTAAAATATCTACTTAAATAGATTATTTGCACACAGCTTTGTGATCCATCAGTTTTTATGTCTTTTTCAGATAATTTTCTTGGTAATGGCTTTTCTTTAAATTGGTTGTGGAAAGTCGTGGAACTTTGGATAACACAAAGGGTACAAACCTCGTACTGTTTATTCAAGAAAAAATGTATTACCATCAGTTTTTGTGTCTTTAATATCCAGATGTTGTGGTCATGCATTTTCTTTAAATTTGTTGTGGAAGGTCATGGAACTTTTGGATAAAAAAAGTCTGTACTGTTCGTTTCGAGAAAGAAGGTATCGCCAGTGATCAATTTTTATGTATTTTTCAGATTTCCTGGTTATCTTTAAATTTATCGTGGAAAGTCGTGAAACTTTGGATAAGAAAAAGGGTACAAGCCCTGTACTGTTCATCAGGAAAAAGGGTATCACTGTCAACTTTTACATGGCTGTAGTGTTCCAGAGTTTTTGGTTATGTATTTTCTAGAAATTGGTGGTGGAAAGTCATGAAACTTTGGATAACAAAATTTTTACATGTCTGTTCCAGGTTTCTTGGAAAGTCAGAAGTTTGGATAACAAAACGTGTACAAACCCTGAACAGTTTATTTCAAGCTGATGTATCCAGGGTTTGTATTCCCCCTGGAAATTGAGGAAAGTCCTGGATTTTTTAACATATGAAAGTGCACAAACCAGGTTTCGCACTACTCGTGGAATTCCTGGAAAACTCCTGGAAAAAACAGGTTTTTTCATCTACTCCTGGAAAATTCCTAGAATTTTGTAGAGAAAATGTTTTAAGAAAACAGACCAGGGCTTGCACAAACTGTTACTAATGTTTTGGAAAATCAATTGCTGATTTGGAAGCAGTTTTAGCAAAATTTACATCTGAACTTCACAACAGTCAATGATTTTGTAGTTGAAAAGGTTTATAGTGCAGGAATATTTACCGCTAGTGCCGTGGAATAATAGTCGACAGACTCAGACATTTCTTCTACCCTGGAAAACTCCTGGAATTTTGTTATCTCAAATCAGTACGAACCCTGTTGAACCCCGACTGTGTATCACTGATGTGCCAACTACTGCTCTTGAGATTACTTAGGGGTTCTATGTTATATAAATATTCTGTATGTACTAACCCTTGAGAGGGGAATCAGTGTGGACGTTTTACTAATGTGCCACTAGTACATGTACCTATATTGTACTAGTTGCTTGGTGTAAATATATTTTACTGAGTAATATAACTTGGGAATGGGGAAAGTTGACAAGAGTTACAGAAATGTGTAGGAACCTAAGAAAGTTAATATCGACATTGATCTCACATAGTAAAAAGTTTGCTCCAGTCAAGGATTGAAGAGTCAAAGTGGCTATCATAGCCAGCACTTAACTTAACTTCAGCTTCTATTGCATGAACTTAGGCATATTGATCTCGTATACATGCAACCTCACTCAAATTTATTTGATTACCAAGATTTAGTATTCATTGAATTTATAATAATTGCCGCCCAGCAGCGGTTGAAATAGAAAATTGCGGCCTGATGTGTTATTATTAGAGAAAACGAAGTGAAACAAAACCTGTAAAATTTGGCCTACCTTTGGCTATTGGCAGGCCCCTATTTCAAGTCCTGCCCTGCAACTACTAATTTTAAGATTCATAATTATGTAGTCAATACTTTTATATTTAATGAACCATAAATCTTGAATTTTATAACGAGGGTGGTAAAGGATCATGAGCCACGATTTGCCTTATTTATTTTTTTAATTGTAAAACTAGAAATCAACATATTTTTCCTGTTAAATGTGATTCAAGTAATTCCCATGAATCATGACTTGTGCACGTTTTTAATTTGTGAAATTATAATTTAGTTGTTAATTTCCTGTTAATCGTGATTCTGTTTGATTTTCGAGAACTGTGAACTGTCTGCCTCATACCCAGGTGCTTTAATAACAACCGCTTTAAAAAAAAAGCTGTGCACTGTCAGTGGTTCTTGGGAAGCTTTGTGAGACATGAATAACAATTGAGTATTATTTTATTATTTGTGAAACATGAAATAACCATTTTATTTTCCATGAACTGTGATCATTACCCTTCCTCCTTTACCACCCTCTATAATCCTCATACAAATCCTTGTTTTAAAATAGAGTTGAAATCTGAGACAGCAGCCAGAAAATATGAGTTTTGTTACTCATATGGCAGCGTTCACACTTGGTGCCCGAGTACAGTACTACTGATGCCCAAATGGCAAAAAAGTGAAAACACATGAAAACAAACAAAAATGTTATGGTATATGAAAATCGAATCAGGGGTTTGTGGGTAGAATACTTGGGCACTCACAAAAATTGTGTGCAGAAATGCTGCCCTTGCCCAGTGCCTGCCCTGAGTGAGTACAAGGTCATGACCTTGTACCCGTGCCCGAGCACTGCACTAAAATATTCACTGGGGCATAAGTTTGTTAAAAGCCGTGTTTACTGTTGCCTACCAGGGACTGTTCATGGGCCCCCTGCCAGAGCACCAGGTGTGAACACTGCCTATTATTATTATTATTGTTATTATAATTATTATTATTATTTATGATTATGATTATGATATGATTATGATTATGATTATGATATTATTGTGATTATGATCATGATCATGGATCCAGAAAAGAGGGGCTGGAACCGAAAATTTGGGAAAGGGGGGGAAAGGGGTGTCTGGGGTCCTGCTGCTGCATTTTTCTTATAAAACCATTGTAAGTATGCTGACGAAAGGGGGGGGGGGGGTGCAGCCCCCTTGGCCCCTCCCCTAAATCAGTCCCTGATTATTATTATTATTATTATTATTATTCTCATTATTATACGGTAGTCATTTTTTGGCAATTCATACTGATTTTAGTTAAAATAATGACAGAGGTACTGTAGAACACAAATTTTATTGTTTACTCTTTCCACTTTGCCACATTTTCAAGATAGAAGCAGATATTATGAGGTCATGTACGTTTGCTGTAAGTTGTGTTTCTTCCATTTTCAGAGAAGTCTGCAAGTGCCAGTATTAGTATACAGTCAACAAAGTTATAGTTATATTGTAACATACCTAATTAGCAGTTGGTATATACTTTGTGTGTGCAACATTTCTAAAGGTTGCAGTTTACCATGTTTAATTCCCACTAAATAAAATGTAATATTATAGTTGTGAGAAACAGTGATTGTGTATTCTTTAAGAGATTATCTAAGGTTTCTTGTGGTAGCCAAATCCCTGGAAAGTGTTGTAATTTGAATTGTTTTTATGGACAATTCATTTGTTGACATTTCAATTCATTATTGACATTTTCACAAGTGTGCAAGAGAGTGAGAGGGAGAGTCAGATACTAGCACATACTTTTAAGAGTCAAGGGCATACATGTAGCTAGACGTTTTTGGCTTGTAAGCCAGTTTTAAAATTTCGCAAGCGCCAAAGGTGCAAGTTTCTAGGGGGTCTGGGGGCATGTCCCACCCAGAAATGTCAAATGCCATTTCCTGCCTTCTTCCAGGCAAAGTTATAGGAAAAGAGATTATTAAAGCACAGTATGACTTGTAAGCCTGGGCTTATTGGCTTACTGGTAAAGGCAGCTATGCACCTAAAGTACAAGGAAATCTTGAGCCACATTTTTCTGCCAAATTAATAAAATTATCAACACTTTTTAATAGGTGTTTTTGGAGGGTGGAGGGACTAGCAAACATAGTGTATGGTTTGTATGCATGTGAAAATGTTGATGATTGTGAACAGCCCCATATGTCATTTTGAACGATTGACTTTATTTCTGTTGTGATCAACAAATCTGTCCTTTGTGATTAAGTTCTATCACACAGGTTTCACAGAGTCTAGAAAGTCTGGAAATCTAAAGACTTGGGGCGCGTTTGTTTTGGATATTCTTATTCCGGAATAGGAATATACGGAATACATTCTGGCCATTCTGCCACC
>JAOBYG010379957.1:0-16119 GCA_025403545.1 Epizoanthus stellaris
ATCAATACCTGCTCGGAGCTCACCTCAAGCCCATCGAGCCGACGGTGATGCTCAGCGACCGCCTGGCGCAGCGGCTCGAGGCCTTGAACGGCGAGGTAAGCCTTCTCGTCGGCGCGGCGGCGCAAGGCCTCGACCACCGGTGAAGGTACTGGGAAAGGCGAGGCGCCGAAGCCCAATCGCAGAACCTTCTTACCGGTCCGCTCAAGGGCCTCGCTACGCTCGTTGATCGCCAGAGTCGCCGAACAATCGAGCTCGGCGAGATCGGGACGGATCAAATCGACCTGATCAGCCAACCGAGATCAGAAACGGAATCCCAGCTTGGCATACCAGGAACCGCCTTCGTAATTCGCAGCGCTGCGGCGGGGATATTGCAGTCCGACGCTTTGCCGGTTGGAGAATGGTGCGTCGATCTCACCGACGAACTCATCGAAGACATTGATCGCGCCAACGGCGAGACGCAGGCCTTGGCCGAGCTCGACACCCAATTCCAGGTCGATATAAAGGGTCGCATCGATTTCTGCCGAAGGTAGGACCGCGGCGCCGATGCGCCCCCGCTCATCGAAATGCTCGCTGTAGTAGTTGGCGCGGGCCAGAAAGTTCCAACCATCGCCGAAAGTGGTATTGGTGGTCAGCACGAATCGTTCGTTGGGATAGTTATTTTCGATGTCCTCGATAATGCCTTCGCTGACCGGCAGCACGCCGGCGACAGGACTCTGGCCGACGACATCGATCTCGTTATAGCCGAACGCGAAAGTCAGATTGGTGGTCGCTGAGGACCACTCGATATTCGAGGCCAGAACGATATCGATACCCTGTGACTCGACATCCAGAGCATTGGGGTAGAAAGAAATCGTTCGATCGGCGGTGCCGGGAACCGCGATATCACCGGTGCGGTACATGCGATCGTCGACTTCAATTTTATAAGCGTCGATGGTCAGGGTGGTCTTGGCGTTGAGGTTGGATGTGAATCCGGCACTGAAATTCACTGACTTCTCTTCGGTCAACGCCGTTCCACCCACCGCGGCCACCAACGGACTGGTCGACGGCACCAGGCCCTCTTCGACTTGCATTCCGGTGACGCCATCGAACGTGGTGATGGTCGTGCGCACATTGGCCTGGCCAGGAGTCGGCGCGTGAAAGCCGGTGGAGACGGCGCCGCGTAAAGTGAACTTTTCGTTGACGGAATATCTCGCCGCGACCTTGCCGTTCAAAGTATCGCCGAAGTCGGAAAAATCCTCGTAGCGCAACGCGTATTGCACGAAGAAATCGTCGCTGACGTCATGCTCGAGGTCGACATAGACCGCGAAGTTGTCACGATCGAAATCACCAGCGTCCGCCGGAGCGATTCCGCGCAGGCCATTGGAACCCGCGCCAAGGTAGGAATTAGGCTCACCGGCGACGGCGGTATAAGTCTCTTCACGCCATTCAAAACCATAGGCGAGATTCCATTTGTCGCTCAAGCCCTTGGTGAAATCGGCGTTCAAGTTGATTTCTTCCTGGGCGTAACCGCCGACCTCGAAGTCTCTCTGCGCTGGGTTGCCCCCGGACAGACCCACATCGGGATTGATCGTATTGTTGAGAAAATAATCGAGCTCGTTCTCGCCGTAACTGACACTAAAATCAAAAGTAGTGCCATTTTCGAAGAGTCCGGTGACGCCAGCAACCAGAGAAAGATCATTCTGGTCACCATCGAGAAACGGCGTATAACCCGCCAGTAGACCCGTGAAGCCCTGCTCGCGCAGCGGCACCAGGCTCGAATGATTGGGAGTGCGGTAAAAGAAGCGATAGCGTCCTTCAGTATCGGCGTAGCCGGTTCTGAAGTAGAGCAACGATGTCTCACCAAAACCAAAACCGGAGTTCAGAAAAAACCGCGTGCCGCTGGTCTCCGGGCGTCCCCAGGTCTGGGCGAAGGGCTGATCTCCAAAAGGAGTATCAGCGCCCACCCCGGAGACTCCGGAATCGACCAGCGCTTGGGCGTCAGGGCGTTGCACGCCGCGGGAAAGAGCATCGTTATCGACATGTTCCACGCTAATATTGAAGAATCCGCGCTCTCCTATGGCAAATCCACCGTTGACGCCGACTTTGAAGCTTTCTTCGCTCTCATAATGTTGTCCATATTGAAGCTGTACTTCCGATCCTTCGGAGGCATCTTTCATCACGAAGTTGATCACACCGGCGATGGCATCAGAGCCATATTGCGCCGCCGCACCGTCGCGCAGGACTTCGACGCTCTTGATCGCAATGCCGGGAATCATGCCAATATCAGGACCGTGGGCGCCATTACCCGCCGCTGGCGCGAAGAATTGCACCAATGCCGAACGATGCCGGCGCTTGCCATCGATGAGCACCAGGGTCTGGTCGGGGGCGGTGCCGCGCAGCGAAGTCGGCCGCACGAAAGCACTGCCGTCTCCGGTCGCCGGAGTCGCTGTATAGGAAGGCACCAGCGTCTTCAGGTTATCCGTCAGGTCCGCTGAGTTACCGATGGCATTGAAGTCTTCCGCACTAATGACGTCAACGGGAACTGGTGAGTCGATAATCGAACGAGGTTTGGTGCTGCGCGAGCCAACGACGATGATCTCTTCACCGAAGATCTCCTCCTCCTCTTGAGGCTCGCCATCCGCCGTGCCCTCTTCCGACTCCGCAGCCGCATCATCTACCGTTTGGGCGATGGCGACCGGGGCGAACACCAAAGCCAGGACGATGAGTGCAATCCAGCCTAATTTCCACATTTTCGTTTCCATCGATCTTCCTCTCTACAGGGATCCTTCGTGATCTTGGTTGGATCATCGCCTAAGGGCTCGCGGAGCCTCGCCGCCAAATAATCGCTTGCGCAGAGCCGCGATGCAGCCGCTCTTCAGGCTATTTGCCCAAGCGGTCATCTCGTGCCCTGGTCGTTCGATTCAATCTGTCGAATCGGCATCGCCAGCCTTCAGGCTCTTGTCCACGTTCTACCTAGACCATACTCGATTGTCCCGGTGAATCAAAGTGAGCTTGGCGCTCAGATCAAGCTCCTCATAGTCGAGTGGAATGATTATCCTCTCTGGCCCTTTTTGCTACAGGTCGCCTCTTCAGGCCCAGTTACAAGGCGACAAGTGGAGATGTGGGGAACATCGCGCGCCGAAAGTCACCGGATAGGAGATTTTTTTCTCGGCCGCCGAGTAACTCTTCCAGAGCCCGCTGCGTAGGAGCTGACAATTGAGAACAGCTCACCCATCGCGCGAGGACTCTAATGGCTCAACTCCTTCGGCAAGCTTTCCGCAAATTGATCAAGACCCCGGGAGCGACCGGCATCGCAGTATTCGCTCTGGCGGTCGGCATCGGACTCACGGCGTCGATGTTCGGCATCATTCAAGGCGTTTTCTTGCGCGGTCTTCCATTCGAACAAGCCCACGAGCTGCTGCATATCGAAGCCAACAACCTTGAACAGGATCTTTCCAGTTTCGAGATCTCGCAACACGATTTCGAGGTCTTCGTCGCGGAGCAGACGAGTTTCGAAGGCCTTGCGGCATTCACTGGCGGTACCATCAACCTGGCCGACGGCGGGCTTCCGGACCGCTTCGATGGCACCTTCATCAGTCCGAATTTTCTCGATCTGTTGGCGGTCGAACCGCTTGAGGGACGGGGCTTCTTGGCAGCTGACGCGGAGCCCGGCGCGGACAAAGTCTTGCTCATCAGCTTCGCCGCCTGGCAAACCCGCTACGGCGGCGACCGGTCGGTCGTCGGTCGTCAGGTGCGAGCAAACTCTGAAGCGGCGACGATCATTGGCGTCATGCCGGAGAAATTCCGTTTTCCGGTCACCTCAGAGCTCTGGATGCCGCTGGAGCTCCAGACTGCTCAATACGCTCGCGGTTCGGAAGAGATTCCCACCCTAGAAGTCTTCGGTCGCCTCAAGGACCAGGCCAGCCTCGAGCAAGCAGCCAGCGAGCTAGCCCTACTGGCCCATCGGCTGGAGCTGCAATATCCGGATACCAACGAAGGCGTCGGCAGTGTGGTGCAGCCCTATATCGATGAATTCGTAGACGACGAAACCCAGCAGCTGACCGGTGTGATGCTGGCGGCTGTGATCCTGGTTCTGCTCATCGCCTGCTTCAACGTCGCCAATCTTCTGATCGGTCGCGCCTCGGTGCGCGGTAGGGAGCTGGCGATCCGTGCCGCTCTGGGCTCGAGCAAGTGGCATAGCCTGAGTGCGGTGCTGGCAGAGTCAGCCATGCTCGCGGCGATGGGCGCTGTGCTCGGCATCGGACTGGCGCACCTCGGGCTTCGCGCCTTTGACTCCGCATTGCAAAAAACCTCGCCGCCTTTCTGGATGGAGTTCTACATCGACGCCTCGGTGCTGGCGATAGCCGTCGGTGCGGCGGTGATTTCCGCGCTGGTCGCCGGCCTGGTGCCTGCTTGGCAATCCTCACGCCCGGATTTACGCCAAGTGCTATCGGACTCAAGCCGCGGATCCACCAGCTTTCATATTGGCAGGGTAAGCCGGGTGATGGTGGTCACGCAGGTGGCTTTCTCCGCCGCTCTCTTGGTCGGCGCGGGCCTTGCCGTACGCAGCGTGCTCAAGGCGAATCATTACGAGCACCATTTCGACAAGGAGAATGTGCTCGCCGCCCGCGCCGGTCTTTTCGAAGGCGACTATCCCGAGGATTCGCATCGCGTCGCCTTCTTCCAACAAGTGGTCCGCGAGTTGCGCGAGAACGGCGAAGTCGAACAAGCCGCCATCGGCACGGTGATCCCCACGGATCAAGAGATCGGTGCCGGAGGCCGACGCTACGAACGTCCGGGAGAAGAATACGAACAACCTTTTCAGATGCCGCGGGCGAGATGGGCCGTGGTGTCTCCGAGCTATTTTGAAACTTTGGGGGTACAGGTCCTTGCCGGTCGAGACTTCACTGATGCCGACCGTGATGGGACTCCTCGCGTGGCCATCGTCAACCACGATTTCGCGGCCAGGGAATGGCCGGATCAGAATCCGATCGGTCAGCGCATCGATGTCTGGACCGGAGAAGAAGAGGAGGCTGAAGATCCGCAAGCGGGATGGCTGGAGGTGGTCGGAGTGGTACCGAACCTGCGCTACGCAGAATTCGACAACGCCGACGATCAGCATGGCATCTATGTGCCCCTGGCTCAGGAACCCGTGCGCTTCGCCTGGATCATCGTCAAGACCCGCTCGGATCCCCTGGCCTTCGCCAGCCCCCTGCGTCAGGCCGTGCTTGATATCGACTCCAATCTGCCCCTCTACTTCGTGCGTTCGATGGATCAAGTGCTCGAGAGAACGATGTTCTTCCCGAATCTGCTGGGTGTGCTCTTCTCGCTCTTCGGCGTTGCCGCGGTCTTCCTAGCCTGCGTTGGTCTCTACGGTTTGATGGCTTTCGCTGTCACCCGCAGAACTCAGGAGATGGGGGTTCGTATGGCTTTGGGCGCCGCGCGCCGTGACGTGCTGAGTCTGGTTCTAAGCCAGGGAATCCGGCAGACGATGCTTGGTTTGGCCTTCGGTCTCGTGCTCGGCGGCGGCCTATCGCTAGTCCTGGCGAGTTTCCTATTTCAAGTCGAGCCTTGGGATCCGCTTACTTTTATCGGTGTTGCCGCGCTCCTGGTCGCGATTGCCATCCTGGCTTGTGTGGTGCCGGCAAGGCGGGCAGCGAGCGTTGATCCGCTGGTCGCGCTGCGCTATGAATGATCGCGGCCTTGACCTGGAACTTCGATGCGAAATAGTACCTAGACCTCACCGGTCGCGCGGGCCGGTGACGGCTCTACTTTCATCGGCCGAAGAGACCGAGCCGTTTTCTGCCGATCTGGCCCTCATGCAAGCAAAATATAGCGAGCTATGGCTTCGTTGCCCGACAAAGCTGCCGCAGCTCGGACAGGCTTACGACAATCGGCAGCAACGCCGTAACGAAGCGAAAGTAGATCGACAGATCGATCGCATGGAGAGTCTTTTCAAGACGCTCCCCGCCTTGCCTCATCGCCGCACCGCATGGCGTCGAAAGGTGCAGAAGCAAGTCGAGATCCTGGCTGTGGAGTGCCTGGGTATGGACCGGCGGCAGAGCGCTCTGGTGATCAACGATGAGTCATTCGACGTCACTTTGCAATTCGCTCGACGTGCCCGCGAGCTCGATCCGAGCGTCGAGGTTCTGGATTTGGCGCAGGCGTGGCGCAATCTTTGGGTCATGAATCTTTTTCAGCGCATGCTGGGCCAGCCGGTAACCTTGACGCCGTCGATTTTCGCTTACAGCATGCTCTATCCCTACACAGACAATCCGCTGGATGATGAAGGGGTTTCAGCCGATACCAAGAAAAGAGCCGGAGCTCGCTTGCAGGCTCGGCTTCAAGGTCTTCCCGTCGAGCCGAGAAGCGCCCATGAAGGAATCGTTTTTGATCTCGTGGCCGAGATCGAGAAAGAATATCCTCGGGCGTTGAATCCGCGGGTCTACTCCAGTCTTCTAGCCATTCACCGCGCGCAGATCGCAAGTCTGACTCAACACGAGGGGCCACCACTCGATGCATCTGAGCTACTGGCCTTGAGCGTCGCCAAAGGAGGCGCCTCGGTGTTGGCGGACGGCTATCTGATCGATGGCCGTCTTCGCCCGGAGCACGCGGATTTCTTTTTCGGCTACGGCGTATTGCTTCAACTCTGCGATGATCTTCAAGATGCCAGTGAAGATCTGAAAGCTCGGCAACTCACACTATTCTCACAACAGATCTCTCAGAGAAACATCATTCCGAATGAAAATCCAGGTGATCGGACTCTTGATCGCCTGGTTTGCCGGCTATGCCATTTCTTGGTGACGGTGCTCGAAGGATGCAATGCCTTCGATCGATGTCACGCAGAGCCGCTGCGCGAGTTGATCTACGATAATTGTCTTCGTCTGATCGTGCAGTCAGTGGGCGGTCAGCCCAAACACTTTAGTCGGAAATTTCTCGATTTCGCCAATCGCCATTCGCCGCTTGATTTCGCCTATTCCCGTTCGCGGAGCGAAACTTTGTCGCCAAAGTGGCAGAAGCTTCTCGAACGACTCGGTCGCGAGAAGCTCTGAAATTTAGCTCATTGTGGAGGCTCTGAGCCAGCAGCAGAGACGACTTCGAGCCCGCTGAACCGGATCACGGTCGGAGCACCCTCGCCGGTGCAATGCAGATGCACTCGGTAGCCGCCGCCGTCATCGACTATCTGCGTTGTCGTGCCGCGCCTGAGCTGGCCATTCTAGATTCGATGTTCTTATTTCTTCGTCCTTTGCGCGTTTTGAAATAGGCCCTCATCGATCTAGATAGAGAGGGCCCGAGCAATGGCGGGAGCTTCGGTGAACTCGATGATCCGGCCCCCATCACTGCTGGCACACTCGCGAGTAGGACCCAAGTGGCTCCAACCAAACCAACCATCCTAAGAAGGAGACAGATGATGCAAATCCAGTCCAGCTCAGGCGGCCAGATGGATATTTTCTGGGGACAGTCTTTCGAATCCTACGACGCTGCTGTTTTGGCAGCCGGGGAAGCCGCGCGCAAAGCTCTTGAAGGCAAGACACTCGAATGGCTTGAAGTCATCGAGTTCAGAGGTGGCTTCGACAATGGAAAGCTCCAATATCAGACGTCTGTTCGCATCGGATACGCCTAGACTGCTGGGTCGAGAGTAGCTTGCCGGCGTTGCTACCGCCGTCAAACCACAGTTCCCAGCGGCTTTTTTACCATCGCCGCTGGGGGCTATCTAATGATCATTAGTGCCCCCTTTGATCAATCCCTCATCATTATTTCGGGCCAAATACCACCTGGCCATCAATGATCATTTGGATCACTTTTACGCTCGGAAGCTCGCCTAGTCCTCCAATCCAGTGCATGGGCTGGGGATTAGCGGCCAGATGCGGCCGGTGGCGTGAAGGTCTCCTGCGAAATTTCGGCCCCGGTCTCGGCGCTATCCAGCATCATCACCACGCGTCCGATCAGTTTCGAGGCGAATTTCGCATCGGAGCGGAAAGGAAGCTGCATGCCACCGACGTCGCGAAAGTCGCCATAGCGGGTTTGAATACCGACCACGCCCAAGCCCGGGATCTGGGCCAGACTGTCGGTACGACCCACGAGGCCAGTTTCCTCATCGACGAAGATCGTCGATCCTGGAGCCTCGTGGGGCACCACACGGACGAGCAGCGCGGTGTTGTCGCCGGCCTGCACTCGCTTCAGCACTTCTACACTTTCGTAATGCTCGGCCCAATTGCCGAGCCTCACCGAGACGCGATCTAGCAGGGCCTGCTCACGCTGGGAGCCTTCGAGCTCATCCGTGCCGGTCGCTGTGTTGTGGCTCCATACCCGGCCGTTGTCGATCACGACGATCTCTTCTGCACTGCCAAGACGAAACTCGCTGCGATACCGTGAGGTGTCGAATAATGTCGTGGTCGGCCCTTCGAATCCGCGCGTCTTGAAATGCAGCCGACCGGATAGCCGAACGACGCCGAGCTCCGACAATCTGTCGATACGATGGGCCTGCTGCACTCGGTCGATCACCTCGTCGGCCGACGGCAATCCGGCCGCGGCCTGATGTCGCTGGTTGAGCTCGATGCGGTCGCCGAAAAAGGTCCGCATGGCCGTGACCGCACCGTCTCCAGCACGTACGAATTCAATCCATACCTGAGGACTGGCCTCGTGCACATAGCGGGCGGGCTTTGTGCCGGCCTTGAATACCGCGTACATCTGACCCGGCCGCTCAACCAGCAGCCGGTCCCCTTGGCGGCTGATGACGTAGTAGGCCCCTTGATTGGTCTCATCCCAAAACAGACCCTCCACCTGCTCCAGCTCCGTCGCATTGGCGACGCGGGTTGCGGGCGAAGCATCGAGCTTGTGCTCGATGAGCAGCGCCTGGAGCACACTTTCCAGGCCCAGCCCGGCCAGTGTGCCACGCGACTGAGTGAAGAAGAGCACCATCAGATCGTGCTGCGGCCAGGCCCAGGCGTGGGTGCCGTCGGATCCATCGTGACCAAAAAGGACCGGCTGCGCAGCGCCGCTCTCGTCCGGCCGGGTGAAGACCATCCATTGCTGAGCGTAATAAGCGTCCATGCCGCCTTCGTTTTTCGGGTAGTGGCTGATCTGTTGGTCCGGCTCCAGGGCGCGCCGCACGGCCTCGGCAGAGAGCAGGCGCTGGTCGCCGAGTCGCCCGTCGTCCATCCACAAGGCCAGAAAGCGCGCGTAGTCAGTGGTGGTCGAGTACAGGCTCTGGGAAGCCAGAAAGAGCGGAAAGATCGGCGGATCCGACGGCTGCCAATGCTTGGACCACATCCCGGTGCCACCGGAGTAGGCGCTTGGGACCCGTGCAATCGCCTGATTGTTGCCGCCGAGCAATGGGAAGGTCTCTTTCATGCCCAGTGGATCGAGGATCCGCTCTTGAATGAATCGTTCGACCGGCGCGCCGGTCACCTCGGCCACGATGGCGCCCAACGTGTCACTCCCCGCGTCGCTGTACCGAAAGCGGCTGCCGGGCTCGAAGCCGAGATCGGTGGCAGCTGCTTCCACGGCCACCTCGGCCAGGTCGGTGTAGTCGGATAGCGGCCTCGCGAGTGTCGTCAACGGTAGCCCGCCGGTATGAGTCAACAGGTGCTCGATGGTGATCTTCCCGGTTTCCGGCCCGGCGAAAAAAGGCAAGATCTCGTGTACCGGAGTGTCCAGCCGGAGTCTGCCGTCATCGATCAACATCTGAATCGCAGTGCCGACCAATGGTTTGGTCATTGATCGCACACAATAAACCGAGCCGATCTCGAGCGCCTTCCGAGCCTCGCGATCCTGCCAACCGAACGCCTGACGAAGAACCGTGCTGCGATTCTTGATCACGATCAATTCGCCGCCGACGATCCGCTCCTGATCCACCATCGTCTGCACCCGTTCAGCCAACCGATCTAACGCTTCGGCGGGGATGCCAACGTCTTCCGGATCAGCTTCGGGGAATGCTTCTTCGAACGATTTGGAGAGTACTTCGGTCCGGCCTTGCTTTTGATCCTCGGGTGGTGCCGCCAAGATCAAATGACCGAGTAGAGCTGAAAAAGCGCCAATAATGATAATAGTTCGTAATCGATATTTGATAGGCATAGATATACCTCTTCCAGGTTCTGGATTGCGGGTTCGGGCGGATTCTCACAATGCCGACTACGACCGCACCGCCGCCGCAGTCGCGGGCAGGTATTCAAGTGGTGCGCCGAGTCAGGTCACCACCGAGCTGTCTTTGTAAACGTCAAAATCGATATCTTCGAGCCTTTGGCTGCGCAGGATATGACCGATTGAAAGTAGGGAGACGATTTGAAGATACAGGCTTATCGTGATGGCATCGAGAGGGTCCAGGCCGAAGAAACTGTCGGCGGCCTGCATCATCGTAAATAGGCTTACTGCCATACTGACGTAGACCATCGAGCTCAAAGTGACCTTGATTTGCCTCGAGCGATCTGCCGAAGCCTGGTATGGATTCATCTTTCGCCCATATAGATTCCAGGCGGCGACGGCAGCGAAGAAGAGATTCGTCAAGATCAGCAAGAGTGCTCTTTGAACTGTGTCGTGACCCCATTGGATCGTGAAATCATGTAGGTAGAGATCGAAAAATATGACGGCGAAAAACAAGATAGCAGCCAAAGCAAGGGTTATTGGCGAAACGAAGTCGGAAAAGCGCCGGGGATGCAGATCTGCTTTTCTCAGGGTCGCCGAGTTCGCTTCTCTCATCAGTTTAAATTGATTGAACTCAGAGGCCTCCAGCAAGATGAGGGGAATGAACTGTAGGACACCATAGCCCATGGGCCAGGCCTCTGAGATGAACCCGTCGTCGGCAAAGGTACTGTGGTCGACAACCGTGATGATCAAGAATAGAACCACGAAACCAAGGAAGAAAAGGCATCGATTGATGATCTTGTAGATCAGATGACCTACCTTGTAGTGCTCGATCGGCTGCGGGTAGAGCTTCGGATATTCCGCCGGTGGATAGGTTTCGACAACAGACTGCATCCGGTGCAGAATCTTGCCGGGTAGGTAGGACGAAATCAGAAAGATCTGACTCAAGAATATGAGACAAAAAAGAATATCTAGCCATGTAGTCATATTGGGATTCCTCAGGTGCCACGGCGATTCATCAGATCGCCAAATGCTATTCGAATCTCGGAGTCTGTCGCGCCGGACTGTCTGAGCTCCTCGATCGTCACCTCCAGCTTGGCCACGATCAGTGCTTTCAAATCGACCGTGCTCTTTGCCTTGGCATCGGGATGGATGAAGGTGCCACGGTAGCCTTTGGTCTGGATAACGGAATCGCGCTCCAAGAGCCTGTAGGCTTTGGCCACGGTCTTGTTATTGATTTCCAGGTCGCCTGCCAGCTGCCGAATTGAAGGTAGAGCGTCGCCTGGACGTAGTTGGTCACAAAGCACGGCCTGCTTGATCTGCTCAATCAGCTGAGTGAATAGGGGGACTGAAGTCTCCGTGTCGATGACGATTTCCATAAGAGTGTTGCTCCTTTGTACCCTTCGAGGTAAGGGTACAACAGGGTCACATTCCGATGCAAGCGAAGGGCTGCGCTGAAGACTCAACGTACGCCCCGCGCTCGGCCTCATGCCGCCGGGCAAGAGGTAGGCCGGTCGGCGCTAAACCACCTGTAGCTGTGGCGGCGCAGAGGCTTGACGACTAGGTCCGCTTTTGATTTATTGTGCATGCTGTCTCCGCTGCGCTGCCGTCGGCAGCGCACACCCACCGTCGAGAGGCGCTGCAGCGGATTAAGTCCGTGACGCTCGACGCTGGTTCGGAGATTAAGGGCGCCTTTTAAGAGGTCGCTCTATGCATGACTCTGGAAACGGCAGGCATCTAGGCCGCGTCGTGGGATTGTGGCGTTATCCGGTCAAGTCGATGGCAGCCGAGCAGCTGACTGAGGCCGAAGTCTCGTGGCATGGCTTCGCTGGGGATCGCCGCTGGGCATTCATCCGAGACGGTGTGGTGCAGAGCGGATTCCCGTGGCTCACGCTTCGTCAGCGCGAGGACCTGAATCACTATCGCCCTTCATTCGTCGAGCCGGAACGACCCGACAAGTCGGCTACGGTCGTGCGGACTCCGTCGGGGACCCTCTTCGACGTCGCGGACCGGGCGCTCGGGGCAGAGCTCTGCCCTGGCGGAGCGCGGGTGATCAAGCAGGACCGTGGCATCTTCGACACCTTCCCACTTTCCCTCATCACGACCCAAACGATTGCTCAACTTGGCGAGATCGCCGGCGCCCAGCTCGACGTCCAGCGTTTTCGACCCAACATCTTGGTGGAGGCAGCCGAGGAGGCGCCCTTCGTCGAGGACGGTTGGGTGGGCCGCGTCCTGCGCATCGGCGGCTTGGGCATGCGGGTCGACAAACGCGACGGTCGCTGCGTCGTCATCACCATCGATCCTGTGACGACGCAGCGTAACCCAGCGATTCTACGCGCTGTAGCTCGCGATCGTCAGGGATGCCTCGGCGTCTACGGCTCGACCGTGGAACCAGGCCGCGTGAGAGTGAACGACCTCGTGCTGATCGAGCCACCGGACTGACCGCCACGCTGCTCAAGTGACCCGAGCCAGAGATCGCTCGCCCTGGCTCGCCGCGACTTCATCGGCAATTCGAACGACGTTTGCGCCGGCTCCGACGATTCGCTCGACGCCGATTTCGACGGTGTGCCCGACGGCTTCGAGCTCGGCGATATCTCAGCCTGGTCTATGCCCTGATCCATCGAAGCGAGCGCCACAGAATCGGAATCCCGGACCTCAATCTTGGTTGAGATCTTGGAGCAGTGCAGGCACTCCCTATTCCTAGCTCGAGGTCCGGGATAGGATCGTCTGCGCTGCTTCGTAGAGAGTCAGAGAAAGCATCGAGATTCGGTGCCTGCCGAGCACCGCCCGCCGCGATGGACTCCTGCCATGTACGAGAACGTTGAAGAACTGACCCGGATGCTGCGCTCCTGGGCCGCCGGCGAGCCTGGTACTGAAGAGCCTCTGGCGGAGATGATCTATCCACTCCTGAGGCGGCTAGCGGCTCGCCAATTGCAGAGGGAGCGCCCCGGGCGTACTCTGGCGACCACAGACCTGGTTCATGAGGCCTATCTGGATATTTTCCGCGGGGCAGCTCAGGTGGAATGGCAGGATCGCCGTCATTTCTTCGCGCTGGCGGCGCAGGTCGTCCGCCGCCTGGTGATCGACGCCGCCCGCCACCGCCGGTCGCAAAAACGCGGCGGTGACCGCGTGATTCTGGATCTGGAAGGTTTCGATCTCGCCCAACCTGAGCGCGATGAGCACCTGCTGGCACTCGACGAGGCTCTGGTAGAGCTGGCCGAGATCGATGCCGAAGCCGCCAGGATCACCGAGCTACGGTTCTTCAGTGGCATGACCGCCGCCGAGATCGCCGAAACCGGCGCGCTGTCAACAGCCACCGTCACCCGTCGCTGGCGCTTCGCCCGGGCTTTCCTGCGGCGCCGCCTCGACGGCGCGGAGCTCATCATTTCTCCGGACCATGACTGATCCCGAAGTGTGGCGCCGGGCCCGCGATCTCTTCGACCGCGCCCTGACCCTGGACGAAGCAGCGCGTAGCGCGCTGCTCGACGCCGCCTGCGACGATGACCATGAGCTGCGGGCGATCGTCGAAGACCTGCTTGGAGCGGACTCCGGTACTTTGCCGGCGCCCGACGTGGCCGGCGCCCTGCGCGATACCCTCGACGAAGGGCAGCTCGGCCGGAAGATCGGTCCCTGGCGCCTTCTCCACCGCCTGGGCAGCGGCGGAATGGGCACGGTCTTTCTGGCCGAAAGAGAGGATGAGATCCACCAGCGAGTGGCGGTCAAGGTATTGCACCATCACCTCGCGGGCGGCGCGGCGGCGAGTCGCTTCCGGCTCGAGAAGCAGCTGCTCGCCGCCCTCGACCATAGCCATCTGGCGCGCCTGCTCGACCATGGAAGAACATCAGAAGGCCGCCCCTACCTGGTCATGGAATGGATCGACGGCGCTCCGATCACCGACTATTGCGACCGGCTTCGCCTGGACCTGGACCGTCGAATCGATCTTGTGCGGGATGTTGCCGACGCCCTCCACTACGCCCATCGCCACCGCGTGGTGCACCGGGACATCAAGCCCTCGAATATCCTGGTCACTCATGATGGTGTTGCCAAGTTGTTGGATTTCGGCATCGCCAAGGCCTTGGAAGGCTCGCTTTTCGACGATGACTCACCGGAGTCCACGGCCCATGCTCGGCCTCTGAGCCCAGCTTTCGCGAGCCCGGAACAGCTCGCTGGCGAGCCGGTGACCACCGCCTCGGATATCTCCTCCCTGGCCATCATGACTTTCGAGCTGCTGACCGGCGCCTCTCCTTTTCGCCATAGCGGTGGCTCGATTCGCGAGATGCAGGCGCTCTACGATCGCCCCCATCCGCCGGCCCTCGTCTCGGCCCTACCGCGCGGCGCCGAAGCGCTCCAGAGCACGGCGGCGGCTCGGGGCCTCACCGCGCGAACCTTGCAGCGTGAGCTTGCCGGTGATCTGCAAGCGGTGCTCAACAAAGCCCTGGCCCCCGAGGCAGAGCGTCGCTACGCCTCGGTCGCCCAATTCGCTGAAGATCTGCGGCGTTGTCGGGTCCATTGGCCGGTGGCCGCGCGAACGCCTTCGGCCAGCTACCGCCTGCGCAAGCTAGTGCGCCGCAATCGGCTGGCCAGCGTCCTTCTCGGACTGGCCGCAGGGTCGTCCGTGGCGCTCACCGTCGCCCTGGGAATCCAGACCCGGCGCTTGGCTCAGGAACGCGACGTGGCGATCCGTGAAGAGCGGCGTGCCAGCCGCGTCACCGACTTCTTGGCCGATATCTTTCGCCGCGTCGACCCCGAGCATGTCGGCGGCCCGACCTCATCGAAGGAGATGCTGCTCGGTGCGGCGGCGCGGATCGGCGAAGAATTTTCCGGCGAGCTCGCCACCCAAGCCACCCTGCTCGACCTGGTGGCCCACGCCCTGCAGAACTTAGGCGTGCTCGATGAGGCAGCGCCGCTCTTTCGCCGCGCCCTCACTTTGCGTCAAGATCTCGTCGCCTCGAGGCCAAGTCAGCAGCTCGATGAGCAGCAGCTAGCTAGCCTGGCCGCCAGCCTCGACGCTCTCGGCAAGATTACGCGACTGCGCGGCGACTTCGTGGCGGCCGAGGCGCTCAGTCGCCAAGCTCTGGAAAGCCGGACCAAGCTTTTCGGCGAACATCACGCGGCGGTGGCCGAGAGTCTCGCCAACCTGGCGGAGGCGCTGCACGAGCTCGGCCGCTACGAAGAAGCAGAGCCGCTTTACGCTCGAGCTCTTGCCGTGCGCCGCGAGGTCTTCGGCGAGCTCCACGTCTTGGTGGCCGAAAGCCTGGACCAGCAAGCGCTGCTCTGGCTCAACCGTGGCCTCGATGAGCCTGCCCTCGACCACTACCGGCGCGCCCTGGAAATCCGTCGCCAGCTGCTTCCCGAAGACCATCCACAAATCGCTGTCGCCAACTACCACGTCGGGACGACCGAACAGAGCCTGGGCCAATTCGACGCCGCCCAGCAACAACTCGAACGAGCTCTCGAGCTTTTTCGCCGCGCCTACGGCGACCAGCACCCACGGCTGGCCCTCTGTCTTCACGATCTCGGTGTGTTGGCGCTCGACCGCGGTGAGCTCGATCAAGCCGAGCCGCTACTGCGCCGGGCGCTCGAGATGCGACGCGATCTCTTTCCGGGCAATCACCCCGACTTGGTCCAAAGTCTCGGTACCCTCGGCGGCGTGCTCGCCCGCCAGGAGCGACTCGACGAGGCCCGGGAGCTGCTCGAGGAGGCCCTTGAGCGCGGACGGCGGCTGTTCGGAGATCGCCATCCCTATGTCGCCATCACAGTCCTGCACCTGGCCAATATCCGGTCGCGACGGGGGGAATTCGACACCGCAGCAGTCTTGGCCCGCGAAGCCGTGGACATTCTCGAACGAAGCGTCGGCACCGACGATGCCGAATCATGGAAGGCGCGCCGGCAGCTGGCCATCTACCTTTGGCAGTCCGGGGAAAAGGCGAGCGCCCGGGACCTGATGGCACGCAGCCACGAAGGCCTCGTGCGCACCCTGGGAGCCGATGATGCCATCAGTCAGCGGGTGGCAGTCTGGCTGCGCAAGAACGCCGGGCCGTGAGCTCCTAGTGAGGT
>JAOBYG010381068.1:0-16115 GCA_025403545.1 Epizoanthus stellaris
CGCGTCGCAGGCCACCGCACACGGTGCAATCAAGGTGCGATTAGATGCAATTTTGATTGCATGCGTCGAAAATTGCACGTTGTCGCAAAGGTCTGCGGAGGGCTTAAGATCTACTTCAGACACCGTGTTTCTATGGTGTCTGGTACGGTTAAAGCACGTTGGCGATCTATACGGAATTCTCGCTAAATTGAAAGATTCTAATTTGGTGCCGTGAGAGTACGACTACACTACTTTCCAATTCGGTTCGGATATTAGCATGCCGTCTAAATCGACACGCACACAGCACTTTGGCCGTCCCGCACGCTCAGATTCACCGCAGTCAATTGTCATGCTGAACTTCACAGTGAATGAGTGTCCAAACTGGGCTCAACAGTCTTGATAGCTTGGCTAGAGGGTGTAAACATCTTGCCAGTTAAGGGAGTAATCCGTTTAATCCAACAGAATGCACAACTGAATGCACACTACGCGCCAGACATACCGGCGAACCCCCAAGTTCTCACAACACGAATCAATTAGTGACTTTTGCGCTGAAACTTTCCATTTATGCAGACCACTCCAAACTTTTTGTTGGCGCAAAATATTAGCACACTGAATTAGTGAATAGACTAATTATTACGCTGCACTCCAAGGCCACGTACACACTAATCCGTTTTCGTTTGAAAACGTATACTTTTTATGTGTTTGTGCCGATCGTCCACTCTAAAACAATGGAAAACGGAGATCTTTATCTCTCCAAACGGAGGTTTTCGAAAACGCTCTCCAACGTGGAGACTTTTAAAACACGCATCAAAACAAACTAGGAACGGACACTTATACGTTTCGAACTGAACGGAGATTCTGAAAACGTATTAGTGTGGGCGTGGCCTAAATAACACCATAAACGCCAGGGAAAAGGAAAGACGATTCTGTATACTTGTCACAATAACCGGGGAGTATAGTTTTCTTCTTATCACGAGAGTTCCATAATAAAGCAATATAAGGATGACCTCTCTTTTAGTTCAATGTTTTTCGATATACATACACCTTTCTTTTTTAACAAGAACCAGATAATTTTGGTCAATGCTCATTGTTCTTAATTCAGACTAAATTGTTATTAAATTTAAATTGTTCTTATTTCAAATCTATTCAACATATCTGACTGTTGTTACAAGTGGTCAGAAAAAGGATCTAAAACGTAACCATTCAAATATATTCCAAAATAATAAATTTCAAGCCATCTCAATAATACGCGCGAAAAGCAATCACGTTTTCTATAGATCGATGTTATATTGCTAATTTAATTATAAATTTCGTTACTTAATGAGTTCATCTGAAAACATGTAGATCGATTTTTATGGTTCCGAACCTCAGCCTGAGCTTGCACTTAAGTTGTTCTTAGCATTTAAGCAAATTTGTGCCTCACTCCCTCAGTGTTCTCATAAAGATGCTTCTTATAAAAAAAAAAAGCGTGTATATTACAAACTGTACTAACTATTTACGCCACTTTTCTGAAAGTTTTCCCTTTACAAACATTTGTCTTGATGTAATCCGGAAGAACCGGGCCTCAAAAGCCTGGCCTGCACAGGCGCAGGCGTGGTTAGCAAGCAGGGAGTTGACTGCATAACTAGACTTCCACAAATTAACTGTTCACAGCCTTACATGTCGCTAACACTCCTTGATGGGGCGTGGGAAAGAAAGGTTCTAGCTCTATTTGATTCAGCTGAAGGGTTTTTGGGTGTTTCTTAAACTTAAATTAGCGTTCTTGACATTTGTGGATCAGGTTTGTTGACAATGCTGTCCCGATCTAGACTCACAGAACACTTTATACGAAGCCAAAAGTATCGCCACGAAAACGTTTTTGAAGTTCTCTCTCTTCAAATGTCCCCAAAATAAAAAATCTGTGCTTTTCTCCTGTTTTAAATACACATTTTCCGCTCCCGTCCTCCATGTTTTCACACATGAAAAATTGCTCAAATACGAAAACCGGTAAATGTTGAAATGAATAAGTTTAATTATTTCAATTATGCCAAATAATGTCAAAGTTCTTGTGGTGAATTTAGATCTAAGTTTGGAAAGCTGGAACTAGTAATCTTAGCAAGAATAGAACTATCAAGTCTTCGGACTAGAATACCCGAATCGCTTTGGGAGATTTCTCTGCTACACCAAGCCCTGTCGAGCTGAAAAGCAGGCAGTAATTATTTTTAACGCCATACAATTCGAGTTCGCAGCTGCGCGCATATGTTTTAATTTGAACTATGATGATCGCCATGAAGCTAATAGTTTATGTAAACAACATCCGCATTTTGTAAACACTTCTTTACTGGGAAAATCCATGTTGTTATTGTTTATCAAGAGCTTATGTCAGAGCAAGAACACTCGAAGATCAGATGCGAAGCTTTGACGACGAAAGTGACTTCACTTTTTCGTAAACATCACGTTTCTCATTAACCGGCCTCTCCTAATACACTGTTTTGACATATGCCATCATAACAGCAACAACATAACTATTTTTAAAAGTCTCAAATTCAGTAAATATTACCCAATAGGATGTTTATGACACGCGGAAATTGCCAAAGTTCTCAAATGTGCAAAATTGCTGTTATTTCAATAACCCTGACAAATTTGTCATAATCTTTTGCGAGGGCAGAGTTATTAGTTGACGCAATAGTTTATCCTGTTTCGATACGGGAACCAAACACGTCGTAGTATACATACTTCTATATATAGAGGAGCCGAGGATATAGGCAAAACAACCCTAACACGATCGCGCGACATCTAGTTTCTCAGTTCTAGCAACTTCTCTGTAATCAACTGAAATAATTGATTATGTTATATCTCAGTTTGTCACTGCGAAACTGACGAAAGAAGATCGATGTTTGTATGGTGGTATCATTCACGGAGCAGTAATAACTCGTTAAATTTTAACATAATGTGACCGAGCCACTGAAAAGTTTGCAGTAACGGAGACCAAAACTGTGACTGTTCCTCTGAAAGCTTCAGTTTTGTACTTCTTGTTACCGCGAATGGAAAATAAATTGCTACGAGCATTAATCTCGTCTTCAAACTAAGAAACAATTTAGAAAAAATATCCCTGTTTTGTTTACTCTTCATCCTTAAAACACACCTCCAAAACACCAGTGAGTTAATTTGAAAAGCCCTTCTACCTAGTAGTGGATTTTCCCATGTCAAGTTCAATTGGCCAGTCACCTTGAGTGCACCAATTAGTCTCCAAGGTACCAGTAGAAATACCGGTCGACTATGGAATAAATGCAAATGGTTTGCAGCAGAGGTGGAGGGTGTCAGTCCTGAAAAGACAATTTTATCACTTTCGTACCAAGTACACACCTGGAGAGGCGTTGAATAAATCACTGCCTTTGGCAATACTATTAAAGCAAAGCACGTTCTTGCTCGGTACACAAGTTCTGTATCCTGAAAATAAGTACATGAGCTATGGGTGGGCGAAAAAGGTGTGATTTGCAATCATCTCAAGCCAAAAATATTTCCAAGAACAATTTCATAATTTAGTCGACTCGTTATGATGCAAGTGAACATCTCCATACAAAGTATACTAAACACGTACAGTAAATAACAGAAGAAACGTTTTCTATATTCTCTTAAAAACCTGAAAATTTAGGACTCCTGTCCACCGAGCCCCTGCTTCCGGCGTGCGGTAACATTTCACTTTCAAAATCGAAAAACTTGCCACCAGTTCGGAAACTTTCTCCGCAGTTCATAGATAAACGGGATTTTCTAAAAAATTTCAACCGTCACTATCATGATAATAAAACATTATTGATTAAGAAAAATAAACTCGTTTTCACATCATGCCTCTGATATATAGTCAGTAAACGGAAAGTTGTCGGCGGTTTTTAATGAGCGGTTACTATTCAGCTTCCTTGGAAATGCGTGCAAGTTGAGCAAAAATTATGCCAAAATAAAATTCTGGACTCTCGAAAATTATGCATAAAAATAAAATCCAAAGTAATCATGGCCTTTCTTTCTTCTGGTTATTCTTACAGTTTTGTTATTTTTATACCGTGAAGACGAAGATTTATCGATACACATACGAATGTTAGTTTTCGAACGGTTGCGCAACTTGTCTCAGTACTAAGGAGTTATAGTTAGGACCGAACTCCAATCATATCGGACTGGCATATACGAGTGTCAGCAACTCACAGAAGTCACTCCGTTTACAATCATTAATTAGACAAGTGACTGCACTGACTTATCGTACAGTTTTACTATATATACTGTAATAATGAGACAGCTTCCTTGAGCAGCTTAAGATTATACTTTTTCCTGTGAGATCTTCCGGGGAAGAAATTGTGCCATGCCATATGTCTCAGGTGGTAACAGCCAATCAGAGAGCTGCAACAGCATTGTGGGCACATAATACAGCGAGTAAATAATATGGACACACGTCAAATAATAGCACCAACTTTGCATGAGAAAAACAGTACAAATTTGCTAAGCAACATGAAAATAAAGTGTAATTTTATGCCATAATCCTTTCCGTCCCAACGACGCATGGTAGGGAAGCGAAAATAGATGTTTTATTTGTGCCACTTGCCGCCTAAGTGCTAAACAGAGTTGCACGGGGGATTTTTATCTGTGTGGAAACCGCGGCAACATGAAGCCCGCGCAAAAATGAGCTGGCTGTCGATATACGATAAGAGCAGCTGATCAAGGCGTGATAGACACGCACCTGGTGGCCACTGAACACGTGGGGTGTACCGTGACCTCACTCTTGTCACCTGGCTCTATGATAAATCAAGACTGCTAGTCGGGGCAAGTCCGGCCGCCATATTACTTGCAACGAAACTGACACCTGCCTCTCACAAAGACGTGCAGTGCAAAAAACTCGCGTTATGATTGGAAGACGCTTTCGTTTCCACAGTGATTAAATGGTCCTTTGCCGGAAAACAGGTTGGCTCGAATTCAACAGGTTGTTCCCGCTTGTAAAATAAGTCTAAAATTTTCCAAAATGTCTCCGCCATTAGAATCCCTATCCTAATTTAATTTGAAGCAGACTCATAGTGTAAAATTCGCGCCTGCCCTAAACATTTTCAACATTGGTTGAAACCGGATTTCTGACTTCAAGATTCAATTTCCATATTTTCATTATTAATACGAGATCAAGTTGGCACCTCGTCGGAAGTTAGAAAATGGATATCTAATTTAGTTCCTCTGAAAAAAAGTGATTCGTTTCAAATATCGAAGTTCATGGCTTTCCGAAGAGTTTCCACTTTCATTTGTAGTTTGTGTTAATAGTCGAGGTTTTTGGATCACAGTTGGCGCCCAATGTAGAATTTTCCTCTTCAACCAGGCCAGAAATAGAAACCAATTATTTTTGGAGTACCACCGCCCTTGGCTTGCCCAACGCAAATTTGATTATTCATAAACTTATGACAGGATTCGAAAAAATTTTCTTCTAAGTATTTTCATAAACAAGTGTCTAGTTTTTATGGCGAGCTAAGTAATTCACAATTTTCTTACTGAAAGTTAAACCGAACATAAATTTAGTCCCCGAAGGGATTAAAAAAGCGATAAGATATATGCACACACCGCGAACATCCTTTCTTATTCTAAACAAGCATCATATCCGTGTTTTACGAAATGCAAATTTGCTCTTGTTGTGACACATCGCTGACAAATTAGGGATACTTCAGAGCTTGTGCTATTATAAATTCGAACCGCTATTGTTCCGTGCACGTGGCGTGCATTCGAAACGAGTTTAGCTATTATAACCGTCTGCCGTGTACCTAGTGCGACATAAATTGTATTCATATTCGGCTTGCGTATAGAATAAACACAACCCTCGCATGAGAGATTCAAAATCTAATTCACTTTCACGAAATAAATTTGTTTCACAACTTCCATGTGTTTGTAGCAGGTTCGTGTTCAATTTTTGACACGCGCCGAAACACTAATTTAAAAGACACTGCAGCTTGTGACTGGAATAACTAGCACAAGCCAATCAGGAGAGAGAGGGGCGGGGAAATTCACTGGTCTCACTCCACATGATTGGCTCTCCTGTGTTTCAGTGCGGTGACGTGTCAGAGCGTCGCTGAGAACCAACGCAAACTCAGAGCGGAATTATTAAATATAGAAATTGCCCCGTAACTGCAAGTTTGGACCAGTCCTCGAAAAGTCTTGTACGTATCATCACCAGAGCAGAACTGACAAGCTCTCTTACTTGTATAGATCCATCATTACTTTGATTTCATACTGAAATCAGGCGGGTGTCTTGCAAAGTTCGCCACAGTTAGCGACTTATAGTCGCGTGATTTTTTATTAGGGTAGGAACTTCTCGCACGGAGATGATGGTCTTTCAAGGCAATGACTTCTCCGCGCCGAGTCCTCCTCAGATCAGCGTAGTGGACGAGGATGCTAGCGGTGCAGGCAAGAAAGACATCCAGCATGTTAAACGACCTATGAACGCATTCATGGTGTGGAGTCAAATCGAACGGAGAAAAATGGCCGAAGAACATCCCGACATGCACAATGCTGAAATCAGCAAAAGACTAGGTAAGAGATGGAAGCTACTTTCTGAGGTCGAGAAGCGGCCGTTTGTTGAAGAATCCGAGAGGCTAAGAATCCGTCACATGCAGGCTTACCCCGATTACAAGTACCGTCCCCGCAAGAAAAAGGCAGCACCAAAGCAGAAAAACGGGACACCTACAGCAGGCCCAGAAGGGAAAACTACAACTTCGGAAAGTCAATATTCACGAAAGAACTTAACTATGTCTCTTGGGACTAAACGGGACGCTCTACCAGGGAGTCACGGTGCTTTTTCAGCACTCACATCACCCAAGAAATATCACTCGCACTCTCACTCACACGCAAATGGCGAACCAGCTTTGAAGAAACAACGAAGAGAGCTTGTTTCGCCAATAACGCCACCTCCAAACGTTCCCGATGCGATCGGCACAACTCCAGAGGACCCCATAGACCAGCTTTCGCTGTATGAAGATTTTGATCAAGCTTTTAAGCCAGCAGAACCACCGGTACAGCACCAACAAGCACCCACCAACAACAACACGGTGCAAAACAGCAATGCACAGCAGATTCCGTCTTCATGGCCCAACCTGGAGCTTGGAAACTTAAACCTGAACAATATATCCATGTCACCCTTATTTGATCTTAGTAGCGCCAACTCTCAGTTCGATTTTCCTGATCTATACACGCCACCGGAGGTTTCAGAACTGATTCAAGGATCGCAGTGGCTAGAGAGCAGTATAGGTCAGTTGTAAGCGTGCTTCACGCCTCACAAGTAGCCACAATCAAATCGCAACATTGGACACACATTGGACGCTAAAGTGTATGTTGTTAATAGTAGCCTTTGCCGCTTCAAAACATTTTTATAAACTGACTCTTCAACGGTCTTCTTGATGACCACACAATTTTCTAAGACTTTCGTCACAAGCTTGTATATATTTTTCTTCATGAAAACTGTTCTTGTTTTGTATCAAAATAACGAGTTCTCCGTTTTAGAGAGCATTTATTACCCAAATTGTAAAAAAGAAAAGCGTAAATAATTTAACAGTGCTCAGTACTGGTGTATTTTTATCAGAAATTTCTCCCAGTGTAACTCGTGTTAAGTAACACCGAAACTGATGGAGGAAAAATACATGCAATTATTAAGAAATCAAACATGACTGCGTGTCGTTTTTTTACTTAATTCCACGGCCAAATGATCCGTCAAACCGAGATCTAGCAATATTTTGCATGACGCGTGCATTCTTGGTGACTCCATGCTTGAAATCACGTACCGCGCGATCTTTGACTTAAATTTAGCAAATGGTTACCCAAACTTAGTCATTATAAATTCATCTACTAGTGGATGTTGCAACTCGATGTTTATCTAGCTGCGTTCAACGCTCCGTTGCTTCAGGTGAATTTTTTATGAAGAGAAAGTCTGGTTAATGCTGGTACGACCTGCTACCTTAACCTGTTCAGTGAAACACGTATTTCGGCTTCCTCTCACGTGCAGAGCGGGTTGACAACTTTCGTTTGCGAAAAAGTACACAAGAAAGGTTTCAGCGAGCATAGCGCTCATCTCTAGTCATTGGGGTGGGGCCAAGCTCAAGCAGCTGGGTCGATATAGTCTCGCATATTTTTAAGCGAGATCTTTACGCCATTTAAACACATTTTATAACTATAAGTGTCAAGTTGAGTTTAGGCATCATTTTGTATCATTGGACTTGCGAATTTAGAAACATCAGTAAACTGGATTTTGGTGTTTGTATCCCGCTTTTCTACTGATCAATTTAACGGTTTTACTTTCAAATATCACGCCGACCACAACAGATAATGCCAGGCTAATCCAGTGATTTTGCCTGGATCACGTACGGATGGTATAAATGTTTGATGACTACAGACGAAAGCTCATTTGTTTGCGAAATGCAGCGAATCCACAAAAATTAATGGCGGTAGTTCTTAGCGAGTATTATCTTCTGATCACGTCCTACGGAACGATGCTTTAACACGCCAATGTTTAACGATACGAGACACGCGGAGATGTTTGTGTTTGATTTAGCAAACATAATTTGGCTTGAAATTCCGCGTGCATTATCTTACTCGAAAGAAATTGCTTCATTCAACTGCTAATTACAATTGTTGTGGAAATTAATAAATAGTTGTCGGGGCCCCATGGGATGCGAATCGTAAATGTTTGCAGGAGAACCCAGGAAAATAATTTTTAGCTTGGCGTCAGTCAACATGGCACGCGTAAGAACGTGCGCTATTGTTCACTAGCCAATCAGAACTCACTATTTTGACAACGATAAACAAAAACAAACAATCGGAGGTCGCGTGCGGTAAAATTTGTGCTTCATGATTGGCCAGTCTTAATTAGGAGCACATGCCTTTTACAAGTGCCTAAACAAGTGTCTTTCCTGTTTATAAACTCTTTAAAAGTTTTTGAAAGTCCAGGGAAAAAAGCCATTTACTAGATAATGTAATATGAGCGACTCCAATTTTTTACTAAAGCGAATCGGAACTTACGATTTGAGCGGCATCCGTTTAGGAAAAGGAAATTTTGCATACGTCGAGTTAGCAACGAATCGCGTCACCCAAACCAAGGTTTGTAAATTTGCAATTATAAACTCATGGTAAACAAATTGTTTTCTCTGAGTAAATGGTAACGATTATATAACACAATACGTACAAGAATGAATGAAAGTGAATGGTTAATGACATGAGGTCAGGTCATGATGTAATGCTGAATTTGCTGCTCTTTGATCGCCGTTCCTAGGTCGCCATCAAGATTATTGATGTAAAAAAGATCAAAGACGACTACGTAAAGAAAAATATCCTTCGAGAAGCTTTATTACTTAAGAAAGTTCATCACCCTAACATTGTACGACTTTATGAAACTTTGAAGCAACGTTCGCTATATTGCTTGGTCACCGAATATGTTGCCGGCGGAGAGCTCCTCGGCCACCTCCGAGCGCAGCTGGATTGCAGATTCAGCGAATCGCAGGCAAGACCAATTGTGCGCCAGATGGTTTCGGCTTTGCATCATCTACACGAACAAGGAATTGTACACCGGTAAGGCATTGTAATACCAGTATAGATTACAGGGTATACTATCTTGCTACAACATCAAATGTTGTACCAAACATTTCGATATTTGAACTAGAGCTCAAGAAAAAAAAAAGTGTCCAGTCAAAGTGCTCGAGTTGCTGAGCGATTAGAAGGTTGTACCAGAAAAATCTGTTTCTCGCAATTTTCGTCCTTTGCTCTGTCAAAAACAAACTTGTAGAGAACCAGGGTGTATTCTAATAGTGTGTTCATAATAATTTCATACAATTAATGTACTGTATGTACAGAACAAAACTCGTTAGTCGGGAAATGAGTTTTGTACCGAACTAGGCTCTTGTTGAATCGACTTCGAAAACTATCGGAAGCATGCCCCGTTAGATGAGAAGCCATTCATAATTTCACCTGTGCGTCTATTATTTTATTAGGCATGATTAGCACTAGAATATACTGACGGAAAAGCGGTTTTATTGTCATCTTCTTTAACATTTACGTTTTTTGTCCCACTGTTTACCCATAATTGAATAATTTTAGTGAATTAATTGCATAGTTCACGCGGGTTTCTGAGCGACTGAATACATTTGCGTTTCTAGCTAGGAGGCTTCAAACAGAATTAAATTTATTGGGAGATGAAGATGTGTCAATTTCCGGTGAATTATCCAGACATTGCTCTTCGATGCTTTAATCTGCTGATTTATTGAACAGCAAGAATGTTCTTGCGTATATAAAATTGTACACAAGAAACTTAAGTACCGATTTCCTTGAAGTTGAAGAGATTCAAGTCATGTACTGATGTAGCTTGAGTTCGTATTTTTAAAAGTAACCATACCATTGAGCACTGTTTAGTGTATATTTCATCGCGAATATCTTGTAAATAGAAAAGCAGAATGCTATTAATTCAAGTATAAAGTCACTTCTAAACAGAATACATTTCCCAGAGTGTGCTTAGAAATATACAACATACAGGCCTACTAACGCTTAAAGTGTTTTCAGTTCGAATGCTGTTTGAGCAGCTGTTGTCGATATTTTTATTTTACAATGGCCGATGTTTTGCATCAAAAAAGCATTCTATTTCCTTATTCTTCTTAATGTTTAAGTTTTGTCTCAATTATAGATCAAATTAATGATATCCCAGAATCTCCTGACATGTTGAACAGCTGGAACATTTTCACACAGAATGGGCGACATCCCCCGCAATCAACAAGTGGTTGATTAATAATTCAGTAGCGATAATGGCGACAAAAACCGAATTGAGCGGCGAATATTCCAGATGTGTTCTTATTAAATTGTAGGTTTGATTTTGCAAGATTATAATCCTAACTTTAGATTTTATGGCAAATATTCGAAAATTTATGACTGCTACTCACGACCGAGTTTTAATGAAATATTGAAGAAACGCATCTGAAATTTTGATAATATAAATTCAGTTACTGTATATTGTTTTCGAAGTGTTCAAAGAAACAGCCGCCACTGTCTCGATGTTTTCAATGTGTCGACCATTCTCGTAGTAATGGTAACCAGTGCGAATCTAGAAAAATGTCCTTGAAAGATGCAGTTTAAGAACTAATTTTAGCTGCCGTTGCCCAAGCTCTACAAATTTTACAATCCCGGTCTACAATACATGTACACTAATATTACAAAAGAAAATATAAAAACATTACCGCTGAAATTGGCTTGTCTTGCTTATCCTTAAATTTACATTTGAGGAAAGTATTAAAAAGGGTATTTTCCAGAAAAGGTCAGTAATTTTCAAAATCAACATTTGTATCATGATAGTAGGCTGGTGAACTCCCTTTTTTAGGCTTTACTGTAGACTGTAGTGATATAAGAAAATCTTCTTCCAACAATATAGTATAAAAAGTTAGGGAAAAGTTAGTGAACTTTGAAATTATGATCTCTTGTCTTGGTTTAAATGCATCAGTGAAGCTGGTTAGTAAATAATATAAAAACATATTGGTTACTTCCTATAAAAGTTTAAATTATTAAAATATCTAGACACTCTGTTTATCTTGTTAAGAATAGCTACCATGGGTCTAAGGAAACCATTCAAGCGTGCACGTGATCGAACATGCAAGTGACTCCAAAAATACAAGAATCACTCGCCATTAAAATACGTTATTCGATTCGGAAAAGGCGAAATTTCCAGTTCTGTGCCTCAGGGCAGTATAACTAATAGATAACCTTTGGGTTTGATACTCACTTTAGTTTTGTGTCTGATATTGGTAGTGACACAAGTTTCAAAGGAGAGAAGTTTGTGGAAATTAATTAGGGCCGTGGGCAATTGTTCTAAAAATCAAACTAACGATTTTACTGCCCACTTTTTGCTGTTCAAGACTCTTAATAACAGTAATTATAGTGAAGGAACAAAACTCAAAATCATAAACTCTATAAGATTAGGTAAACCAGATATCTTGAGAAATTTCTCCGTAGTGAGACTGTAAGAGTACGCAATGTATATGAAAAAAAGAAAACAATGTTTTTGCTCAGCTGTAGGTAACACTAAAACAAGTGACTAGGAGTGTATGCTTTTTGTGGGCTGTGACACTGTATTAATATATATTCAGTGGAATAAAATTTAATTTGAGACTCTATCTCATATGTTCAGTTTAACCTGCAAGTACATGTAACCATGTGACACTGTTTTAGAGTGCTATCTGGCAATACAGCCTACTTCATTTTCACTTAGGAATACTTTCATTACTTCTCTTTTTCCTCCAAAACAAATTAGTGAAGCCAGACATCCTTTCTAATCATTGTCTGATTAAACTGATTAATCTCTGGACGAGTTTTATTAACAATGGGGCATAAAAACAAAATGCTAAAATTCACACTGACATTATCAGATAAATCTCTCCAGCCTATGGCAGCTGCTTTTGGCCACACCCAAACAAATTTATCATAAAAAACCCCCAAGAGAAATCAAAACAGTTGACCACAGCATTTAACTCATGAGATATAAATAAATGATTATTACTGTTTGGTAGCAAGACTGATAAAAAAACAAAAATAAGGTTCCAGCACAATATGTACTGTTTGGAGAGCAAAATTCCTCTAAAACTAATTAAATATTAAAATTAATTTCCAAAGTTACATTAATTTATGTCAGTTTAATGCAGCAAAATGATCTAGTTCTTTCTTCTGAAGTCAAGTAAGTTACAATCTTGTTTATTCCCTAGATTTCGTATATCATTAAAAACCAGTGAGTACACTATTTATGCTGTATCACTCAGTAATTCTTGCTCCCTTTAATAATTATGTTTTATGGTAACAAATCATTTGACTGTATATTTTGTAACTCTTCAACACTCACCAGTTGAGGTGCAGATAATACTAAAGTATGGCATCATATGGAAAAAAGTGGTTGGAAATTTGACTTCCTGGGAAGATTATAAATGTTGAAATAAAAAGAGTCCTACACGCTTACAAAAATCAAAAACTAATCCTACAGCTTAAATAAATGGAATAAAATTATGTAAATGTTTGTGGAAGAAAAAAATGTAATCCCTGCCCTGCTAAAGACATTTTTGAAATCATATCCTAAAGTTTTAAATTTTAAACAACCATTCATTATAAATCTCTTGAAGAGTAGTCTAAGTGAGTAGTCTAAGTGTTACTCATTTCTTACAACTGAAGAACTGAAAATCTCCACTAAGTCTAACTTTTAAACCAGTTAACAAATTAAAATCCATAAAAATGGCCATTTATTTTAAATGTCTTGAAAAGTGGTCATTATTGGTGTTACTTACAAGTCACTCGTATCACTGAATAGTTAAACAGGGTGTACGCAGAAACTTAGGATCAAACCAAACATTTCCATGACCTCAAAAATGCAGAGCTACATATACTGCAACCTTGCTTATGATGATCATATTTTTTTACAAAATTTTATCATTTTGTAATTTTATTTAATTAAATTAAAAAAATAATAAAAGTAACTAAAAGTAATTTTAAGAGTTGAAAAATTACAGTAATTTCAGAATAAAATAAATGTGAAATATAGACAATATATCAAACAGGCAACTCAACTTGATGAACATAGTCTAAAAAGTTAAAAATGAGCTACAACTCATATTGCAGGATGGCACTGATGGAAGTGGATTACAAATCACCAAACTGAATTTCATTACACCATGTTCAATTGGTCTGGTAATTATAACTGGTATGCTATACCTCATCCAGCGATAAACTTCAATTGTAACTGTTCAGTAAAAGGAGATAAATCGAATAATAATAATAATGATAACAACAACAACAACAACAACAACAACAGCAACAACAACAACAACACACATATCACAGGGAGATACACATATCAGGGGGAGATTCACATATCAGGGGGAGGTACACATATCAGGGGGAGTACACATATCAGGGGGCGGTACACATATCAGGGGAGATACACATATTGGGGTGTGAAAAACATATGGGGATGTACACATATCAGGGGGATGTACACATATATATCAGGGGGAGATACACACATCAGAGGGGGAGATTCACATATCAGGGGGAGATATGTATACATATCAGGGGGTGGTATACATATCAGAGGTTATCATGGGGAGAGAAGAGGGAAGTAGAATAACACTAAGAGCATATCTAGATCCCACAGATCTATCACTATACTTATATTAAACTAATCTAGTTTCTTTCTTATGATCCAACCATTCTTGAGGTCAACTGACCAGTACAGCATGTAGACTAAATATACAGTCAGAGAAAAAAGACAAATAATTTTGTTATTAAAGTATTTTTATTATTACCACTAACAGTAACTGTAACTTATTTTATATCTACATTGAAAGAGGTGATTGGCACACAACATATTACACATTATTTTAAGACAATCAGGGGCACTTTGCATACTTTACCTCACCTCACCTCACTTTACCTCACCTCACCTCACTTTACCTCACCTCACTTTACCTGATCACACCTCACCTCACTTCACTTTACCTCATCTCACCTCACTTTACGTCATTTCACCTCCTTCACTTCACCTTACCTCATCACATATCACCTCACTTCACCTCACTTTACCTCATCTCACCTCACATCACTTCACCTCACCACATCTCACCTCACCTCATTACATCTCCCCTCACTTCACTTCACTTCACCTCACTTTACCTCACCTCACCTCACTTCACCTCACCTCAACTAACTTTACCTCATTTCACCTCACTTCACCTCACTTTACGTCACCTCACTTCACCTCACCTCATCACATCTCACTTCACCTCACCTCACTTTACGTCACCTCACCTCACCTTGCCTCACCTCTCCTCACTTTACCTCATCTCACTTCACCTCACCTCACCTTGCCTTACCTCATCTCACCTCACTTTACCTCACCTCACCTCACTTCACCTCACCTCACTTTACCTCACTTCACCTCACCTCACCTCACTTCATCTCACCTCACCTCACTTTACATCACCTCACCTCACTTCACCTCACCTCATCACATCTCACCTCACTTCACCTCCCCTCACCTCATCTCTCCTCACTTTACCCATCTCACCTCACTTAACCTCACTTCACCTCACCTTACCTCATCTCACCTCACTTTACCTCACCTCACTTCACCTCAGCTCACTTCACCTCACCTCACTTCACCTCACTCCATGTCACCTCACCTGACCTCACTTCACCTCACCTCACTCAATTTTCTTGAGTTATTTCCAAGTTCATCCTGAGTGATGGACAACAGATCTTTGCATCTGGACGGCAAACAAAAACCTTGATTTTCTTTGTGTTTTAGAAAGAGGTGTTCCTGAACAAGAGAAGCCAACAGGATTTCTTGATTCAAACGGCTTCTTAACAATTTACTTTAAACTAAATTTATAAAAACTTACAATTTCTGTATACTAAATTCAGCAGGCCATGTCAGTTTGTAGTAATATGCCACAAACTCCATCCAAATTGTGCATAGTATCTGCAGTCACTGTTATAGTCTGTTATTTTCATTATTAGTATGTTAAGCCAGATATACAATGTACATTCCTTTTGCCTTGTAGAACTTAACAGAAACTTGTAACAGAAAGTTCTGGTCTGACAGGGCAGATCAGATTGATTCTAATCAAGTGGTTGCTGAAATATAACTGAAATATATCACTAGAATTATCAATTACAGTAGTCACCCATTATCTCTCGAGAACTCTCTGGGGAAACAAAAAATGTTCGAGATAATGGGAGTTCAACATAACAGGAGATTCAGAAATGTCGTACTTCTTTGAAGAAATAACTATTGCAGTAATTTTGTGACCATGACATTTATCTTTTGTTATTTCAACTTAGCTTTTACCATTTTAACGAAGACAAATACGATACAGCCACTGGAGCCGTCTAAATTAAGTTTTTTAAAAATAAAGACCGATTCGTTTTCCGGCTTAATCTCCAATTGTTTTCTGCTTTCAGTGGGTCATCTTCATCATTAGTTCTAGCCAGGTCCCCTGTCGTCTCCACTTGTAAATATGTGACCGTGTTAGAAGCAACAGCAGAAGGACTGGGGCAAGCTTCACGGTATCGAAACGCTGGCGGAGACACCAGGAATAAAATCGAAATCGGTCCCCAAAATCACCAAATCGGTC
>JAOBYG010382179.1:0-16113 GCA_025403545.1 Epizoanthus stellaris
GTTTGTCATTTATAGCCCACTGCTGATCCTGATCTACAATAGATCCGGCTACAACTGCAACTGTTTGTCCAAGTGGTTCTTGCATTAATAGAAGTTACCGTATAAACTATTGTTTTTGGTCCGCTTATTGGTCGCCTAAATCATTGTGTTTTTTTCTCGAAATTGTTCCACCCCCGTCCCACTGCATCCAGCCATACTGTGTAGTTACAGTTAAGTTGCACATACCAAGAAATCTGCTCATGTTACTCCTGTTGTTATCGACTTGCAATGGCTCCCTCTTCAGTAACCCTTTACCTATTCAGACTGGGCTTTTTAGTGGTTCCTGGCCGGACTTAGGGAACATAGCGAAAAAAAACCAAGGCTGTTTTTTTCATTATTTTTTTCATAATTTTTTCTTTTACCAGCAATGGTACCTCAAAACTGTAAGAGCCGATTATTTAAATGAAGTCTAAACTCTAGCCCATGGTTATCTATTGTTTGCAACACCTTTGAACAAAAGATAGTCATTGGCTAGAGTTTAGACTTCTTTTAAATAATCGGCCCTAAGTTTTTACTTCCGTTACCGTTGTACAAAACTCGTGAAAAAATATTTTATAACATAAACTAGATATAACCCGCGCTCTGATTGGTTGAAAGCCGTTTACCATAACTTGATAGAAAACATTCCTCTGTTGTCCACTGGGTTATGATAACACTTCTGCAAGTTTGGGAGAATGCGAAACGCGTTAACGGCTGTGGAAACACTCGAACTCGCATTCGGCTCGTGCTACCACAGCTATTCGGGCGTTCTCCCAAACTTGCACTCGTGTTACTATAACTCGGTGGAAATCACGGAAATGTTAAATTATATTTCTTTAATTGAATTATTATAAAGCCACTCGGTGATATTTTTCTGCTGATCAAAATATCACCTCTCCCAAAGTACAGGGCCTTATGTCATTTATAGCTTCTGCCGAAACGTATTCGCGAAATTTTTCTGGTATTCGATATTTTGTGCTTAGCCACCAGAAGAGCTTGTATGCAAAATATTCAGTAAGCTTAACAACCCATAGGTACGTGTCCTTACTATGGATTTCCTCACCGTAGAGAGCCTGTATGTTCACAGATACAGGCTATGGAGAGCCAGCAAAGGTTTTTCCGCCCTGTCGACTGAGGGGGAAGAGCCTCAAAGTGCCCTCCTTTCCCTGTATCTCCAAAAAATGTAAATGATCAGTGATACAGACTGAGACACCAAGCTTTTGGTAATTAGTAGCGTCACCTGTGACGTCATATGGTGTCACAAGTCCGCCATCTTGGATTTCTCGGCCGCCATCTTGGATTTTTTAAAATTGCCAAAACGTTATCTTAATTGACTAAAAATTGTGCAAGAAGTTGTAAACGGGACTTCGGTGATCTGTAATTGTAAAGCAAAATACATCCGAAAATAATTCGGAGAACGAAAAAGTAACAAAAAAGTTTCAGACCTGTCTCTCTTGAAATATTTGGTTGCCATGGTGACACCTTAAATAGTGAGCATTTAGTGGGAGTGGGCTCCCTGATGAATTTTAGGAAAAGTCACCAAATGTTGGAGTTGTATCTTTAACGGTTCTTAAGCGGTGAGAAAGGTGTGAAAACGGGGAGGGCAGCAATGTATGTAGGTGTCAGTTGATGCAGAGCCTTGAAAGTGAATAGAAGTATTTTGTAGATGACACGGAATTGGACAGGTAGCCAGTGTGGTTTATCAAACCTAGGTGTGATACATGAATTCTAAGTTGGCTGTGAATATAAAATTTAATAAAAAATTTAAACTTAAAATCATTACGTAATTTGGTAAATTAGGGAATGTCAGGATTCGTGATCGAGACGCCTTCCCTGTCCGTCGGGCGAGAAAGTCAAGAGAGGGAAAAAACCCGGGGGCTGTCCTTCGGGCTGTTCCTCGCCCGACCGATTGCCCCTGGGTCTCCGAGGATGAAAATATACCAAACAGTGGTCCCTCTAGAGGGCGCAACATTGAATGGGAGAGGGTGCATGGGGCGGGAACTATAGTTGCATCTTAAATCATTTTAAAAGTAACATTAGAGAATATATGTGTTTAAAATGCTTTCTATAAGCCTTGAGTGAGTCGTCCCAACAACAGTTGTCCATGATTGTAGGAATTTTTTGTTATAGACTGAGATTTTACGGTATTCGACTGTTCACGACAAAATGTACTGGTAAAACAAGAGGATTTTGTAAAAGAGAAGAGCCACACACCCATACGTCATTATATATTCATTATTTGTCAAGTGCTTTGATATACTATATCCGCAGGTAAAAGAACGGCTTGCGACCAAAGATCTCTATACTATCAGGTTGTGGGACTATAGAAACCTGTATTCATCAAAATATTTCGAGGATTATAAAATTCTGCTCATACTTAGGAAAGAGATCAAAACAAATCAAGACTTAAAAATATTTTATTTACTTTATTTGTCTCCATGCATCGGATATATATGGATCTTTGAATTTCTATTCTGTACATTCGAACGGATCTGGCACAAGTATTCCATCAGTCACTTTGTGGAGAAAATTCAGTCGAGACTATGAAGTTGACTCATTTTCACCAACACTACGTACCAAATTGCAAACTGTCTACTCAGCTCTTTACTAACATTTTATACTGTTATTCCAGTGCAAATTCCGTTTACAAGTCCAACAATACTTACAAATAAATAGGGGCCTTTGCAGTAGGTCCGTGACTTATCTTACTCTACGAATTCTACAAATCTCGCTAGTATTGTTTGAAATGTAGCTTATGAAAGGCTTTCTAGTTTCGGACTCTCTTGCAGACTACATGCATAACATTAGTTGTACCGAAGTAGGAAAAAAATGAAAAATAAGTATCAAGGAGATATTCCTTTCCCTGACATGAATGTCTGTTTTGTATTGGATGCTGTTTAATTTGTAACTAGTAGTGGTATAGCTCGCATTTTATCACAAGAATGTGATTTTCAATCTTAATTTTCTCAATTAAGATCTCAACACACCGATGTACTCTTGTATACATTTTGACTCTTATAGCGGCTATCGAATTTCTGTGTTCGAAGCACCCTTCTTGTCCTTGATAATATAACATATAGGAACTGCAGTTATTCATGTCTGTAGCATTGGATCATATTGAAAGCCTTCTACAAGCCACTACCAAACACACAAGCTTACTTATTTTCAATTTTGTTTTGACCCTTTCTTAAATAAAATAACTTCTCATTAGAACTATGGTCTGTAATCCTAGACCGTAGCTATATATCACGGAGAAACGTGTTCTATCCCCTTGAAGGATTTCCTCAACATGCGACAAGGTCAAATCTACAGTTAACGCACCCTTCACTTAACCCTTCTCGTGATTTCGTCCAGAACTCTTGAGCGATGAATCCTGGTTTTTTGACGTTGGATTAAATGCTGCACTGTCAACATTTTGTCAAAAGCCCTTTGCACTTCTTTGAATAATAGTTTTACACCTACACATACAAATACCACATACACGATTTTGTATTAAGCAATATTTGTTTTTCACTTTTGTTTGAAAGATGACTACCAAGGCTCAAAACTGATTCGCCAACAAGAATTCAATGTTGTGGCAATGTTGCGAATACGTTCTGAAGGTAATAGGAAATTTCGTATATTGCGATTTATGGAAAAATCTCTCCAACAAAACTAAATTTTCCCGTAAACCTATACACAGAAATGTTCACACAATTATCAATCGAATTGGGTAATGAAAAGTTTGGACCAAATAAGGATTACTGTTTTAATGGTTGTTATCGATGGAATCACCAGCCCAAGTTCTTACTCGGGAAGTTATTTCAGAGAATGTAGGTCTCTCCATCGGGTTTTCTTCCCAGCACTCTCGCATTAAGGCGTACATCCGAGCAGGACAATTGTCAGGGCACGTTAGTAGTTGCAAATTGCGTATTCGCTCAATGGCCTCTTGATTGGTGCAACCAATGTAAGGCTGTCTGCCGTATGTGTAGAGCTCCCACAGGGTGATCCCGTAGGACCACACATCGCTACCGTGGTTAAATCGAATGGTATTGAGTGCTTCTGGTGACATCCATCGGACTGGGAGAAGTGAACTGCCGTGAACCCAGGAGTAATCGGCAGGATACTTGTAACAACCAATGCCCAGGTTTGAGATCTTCACGATACAATCTTCAGTGATGTAGCAGTTTCGTGTAGCAAGGTCTCTGTGTATGAAATGGTTATCGGCAAGGAAATCCATGCCCGAAGCAATCTGCATTCCAAAATCTAGCAAGTTGATGTCATCGATTCCCCCAACCGCGCGGTTCTCGTACGTTGTAGGTGCGCCTAACGACATGTAATGGTGAAGATCCATGTCGGCGTAATACTCGAACACCATGAAGAGAGGGTCATCTCCTGCCGATACACCCACCAGACAAAGTAAATTTAAATCCTGAAGTTTTGCCAGAATATTGAGTTCATTCTTGAAGTTGTCTCTCGCTACGAATGGGGCATCGTGTTTGAGTTTCTTGATGGCAATCCGTACATCGGACATGTCCTGTTCGTTCTTCATCAGTGCACCTTTGCAAACTCTCGAAAAGCCTCCCTCACCAAGAACTTCCAAGAACTTTACCTTTCCTTGGCTCACCTCCTGAATCTGTATAAGGCAAGAAGGAAAGAAAGCAAAACCATTAAATGACGAAAGGCTTGTGCAGCATAAATCATTCAATGATTTAAGGTTTGTCCAGTATTAAAGAGTATTCAGCGATTGGAGGATTACACAGTACAAAGTATTCAGCGATCGGAAGATTGCACAGTCCAAAGAATTCAGAGACTAGAGGATAAAATTTGCACAGTACAAAGTATCCAGCGACTGGAGGATTCAAAGTATTCTACCGCCGGAAGATTACACAGTACAAAGTATTCAATGGCTTGTTACAGCTACCGGACAGGTTCGTTTGAATTTCGTATCCAAGCAGTCACTTCCCTTCCTCAATTCTTTGGTTTGGGGCATCGACAGTAGAAGTAGGATATGAATCAAACTAATTATAAAACAATGAAGACATTGTGTCATATTCTCAGGGATATTCTACATTTTTACTTAAGCAGTCTCGAACTGATGAGACATCTCTAACTCTAAGCCAAACACAATACGTATAAACTCGTCGTTTCCAAAATTGGCTTACCTCATTCAATATACAAGATTTAATGTCTTGCATACTTTTTGTAATCTCCATGCTTGGGTGTTGCAATGTACTCTGGGTACTTTTGGAGATGGAGCCTGTAGACGAGCGTTTGCTGGGAAGGCCCCATCTGACGTGCTGAACCTTCAGGTACACCACAATGGACACAAAGGCGATTATAAGAACTCCCATGATGGCGGCTATGACGTAGATGGTGCGGCTTGCTCGTGGAGTGCCCCCCGCGGTTGATTTACCTTGAACTGATGAGAAAGAGAGTATTTGTCGGTATGGATAATGGTAATCTACTTATTGTGCATTTTCCCTGCAGATATCTTCAAATGTTCATAGCAATTCTAGTATTGTGCATCAGTTCTTTCTTAGAGAAGCACTCGACCCACAACCTCCAAGTAGCTTACGTTGAACATCGGCGAAACCCCTATCACTCCCCCACGTGGCATATCTTCGCCACAGTAATGGAATACATGGCTATGCCATCTAGGTAAATTTTTGCTGACGTAATGTTTATCAACAAACCTTTTCAAAATTCGCCTTATGACAGCTCAGTAATAAATGGGAGAAAATATACGCATATATACCTGGCGAGCCGCACTTAGGGATAGCACATTGCTCCGGTACATTGGAAGCAGTAAAGCACCAAGGTGCAGCTTTCATTCCGTCAGGATTGCGGCAGTAATTGTGTTGAATGGAGCTATTAGGAAGTCGAAAGGGCCACGGCAGGCATGGGGCCCCAGACATAGATGTATTGTGGTGTCCTCTATAGCCTGTGCCGCTGTCGTTGTAACACACATGGCCTGCAAGGAATATAAGAAAGTCAGTAATTGCAAGTAGATGAACAAGTTCAAATATTTATCAACTATTGAAATGGTAGAAAACAAGGTCGTATAATTAATGCGGAATCAATTCTTGAGATGCAATGTTAGTGTTTTGATATTTAGTTTTGCAAATTGATCACACTTTTAGTTATGACATCTCCCTCAGTTTTAAAAGACACTCTCAGATCTCAAAGGGTTAACAATACTCATCAAGACTTTCATTTCGATAGTCACACTTTCAGTTTCAGTTTCGCATGTGTTTAGAAGTAATGGTATCTCACTCAGTTTTCACAAACAACCTCAGGACTCAAAGGGTTAATAGTACTCATCAAGAGCTTTCATTTATAAAATGGTCACACTTTGTGTTTTTGTTAATGTGTTGAAAAGTTACGAGTCTCACTCAGTTTTGAATGGAACACTCAGAAAGCATTAAGAAGTTTATGCTTTTTCCCGGAGTTTTTCCCATGTGTTGAGAAGCTTTGAATCTCGCGCAGTTTTGAAAGGCACTCTCAAGATTCAAAGGGTAAATCAAAATTGTCATAGACATTTTTGGAGGGGAGAATCTGAGGCACTGAACTCAATTTCTTACTTCGATGTGTTAGCTCGAAATGACCGACAACCTCGCAAACTATGAACATAATGAAAGTCATCGTAGAACTGTAGTTACCTACCTTGACTTTCATCGTATACCCGAGAAGGTGGACCCGGTGTTATTGGTGCTGTTGAGGAAACACAACCGTAGCTGTTCAGTTAAACATTCAAAATCTATAACCGCCCTTCCCTAGTGTACCTACGTCACGGGACATCTAACGCCAGTAGCACTCAAACCTAACTTGCATACAATTGGGAACTCTGACATGCAATGAATATCGGCAAAAGATACCTTCCAAGAGGTCAAAAGCATCCAATTTGGAGATTATATAATGCCGCAAAAAGGAACATTACTTCTCAGTTCTGCAAACCTTGCGTTTGGACCGACATATTACTGCTGCAGTAGGAGCAGCAGTAGCTCGGGACCGCTTGTGACAGTACACGATATATCACTATAACCATCAAGTTATTCCATCAACTTATTTATCTTTTTCGTACGTGTCGTATTTCCATGGATACCTTTAGTGAAATTAAGATATCCAAGCCATGAAAGCTGGCACCCGTTTATATAAAGGGTGTTGTCACTCACCTTGAATCCCAAGAGGTGTACAGAAAGAACTATCCACGGAGCCAGGACGAGGCAACTCACTACAAACGGGAAGTAAGTCGTTGCTCATAATATAGGTTTTGGCAATCATCAGTTCTGCGATGCACACATCATCGTACAACATCGTACAGTCTTGCCGGCAAAGTCGATGTTTACGAAGACCGGACTTCGCGTCACAAGCGGGAAAGTAGTGATAGCACATGGCTGGTATACCATACTCAATGCATTGTGAGCTCATGGTATCGGACGATCGAATATAGTTTATGGCTGCGGCAACTCTCTGTTCCTCGTTTGACTGGTGATTAGCATAAGAGACAAAGATGCTCTTTCCTCCTAAATGTTTTGCACAAGCCTTCCCATGGTATGGCTCACAGTAACCTTTCAACTCGGGTCTAGATAATACAGATACGCATATGTTAGTTTCACTAAATGTTCTGGATAGGCCAACCCATGACATAGCTCACAGTAGTCTTTTAACTCGGATCTAGATTATATATATATACATGCAGGGGCGTAGCTAGTATTCATGCAGAGGAGTATGCCTCCTCTAAAATTTGCTCCATAAGTACCGTTTCTGAGAACCTGATTTTCAAAATCTTCTGGGGGAGCATGCCCCCATACCCCTCTAGGAGCTCGCGCCATCGGCGGTCGTTTTGCCTCCTCTAAATTTGAAGTCTGGCTACGTCCCTGACATGTAAAAGTTAGCTTCACTAAAAGTTTGTAACAAAACAAGAGTGATGAGACAGAGCATATGGGAACTGAGGATGGGGAAATTTCTAAACGGGTTGGTGATGTTAAGCGGCGATTTGGACTAGATAAAACCTTGGAACAGGGTGAATAAGACTGACAACCCCGGGGGAGGTAGGAATCACTTTATTATTACTAACCTGTCTGTGCTCTGTGTTGTGTCAGCTATAGTAGGGTTATACGACTTCACTGTAGAAAAAATATCCGTTTTTCAGTCAAAACCAGTTAAGCCACTAGGTTTAATTAGATCACATCTCCAAATAATGTAGTTGTCCCAACGCCACGTACCCACGGTAAACAGATAGTTTGGATATATTTTAAAATTGGACAATATTTAAGAAAAGCCTACACTCACAGTTGTTTTTTCCATTTTCAAACTAGTAATTGAAATGCGCAAAAACTTTTCGGCTATCTGGGAATTTAGTCGTTTTCTGTTAACAAACAACGTATCTTTTAGTAATGCAATTAAAGTTGTAACGGAAAAGTTCATCCGGTGTGACAATAAAATACATAAATAAATACATATAGACACAGACAGACAGACAGACACTGTCTTCTATAGATGAGTATAGAAACTAACAAGGGATATTCAAATGTGCTTGGACTTGAAAGTGGTCCCATATAAGAGAATCCGGTGTTCGGCAAAGTGTTCATATCAGAATCCACACTCCAGAGTTCGGACTCCGGAATCCAGGCCCTTCGTGAATTCTCTTACATAGGGTGATGACATGGTTGGGTGCCATCACACAAAGCTATAGACTGTGACGTCAACAGGGGGGCATATCCTCTCGATACTCACCAACTGGTTGCTGCTGGATAGTGGTTCGTCCAGTAACTAGAATGAAGGACAACAGTTTGATGACGTCACTTATCGCAGTTGCGTTATAATTAACCCTCGCCCCACTAAAGATGATTTCGACAAAACTGAAAACCATAAATTTGGAACCAGTTGATGACAACCCTTGTTTCTTACGATTGACATACTTTTTGATGAAGAAGATGATGACGATGAAGATATAAAGAGGATGACAAAGAAGATGATGAAAAAGAAGATGAAGGTGAAAGAGAAGATGAAGATTACGATGACGACGATGATGATGATGATGATAATGATGATCATGATGATGATAAAGAAGACGATGAAGGTAAAGATGATGAAAAAGATGATAAAGGTGAAGGTAAAGGTGAAGAAGATTATGATAAAGATTATGATAAAGATTATGATGAAGAAGATCATCATCATCATAATGATAATAATGACGACGGTGACAAAGTAGAAGATGAAGATGAATGTAATCGTAAGCTCGGATTGATAGAGTGTAGATACACAATCCACGAGACGAACGATGAGCAGAGGTATGGTCAGAAGATGCAGTAATATGTGGAAAACGAAGGAACGGAGATCGAGTGAGAAACTACCGGTATGCTAAAACAGCGAAGGGAAACGGGAATCACGTCACATTATAATCATCCCGACATGTCTTGTAGACAGATAATGACACAACTAAATGTGCAGTGTTTGAGTATACCTTCTACCCATGACGATGTAGTGACAGTTATTCCACGCGCTTGGACAACACAATCAAACTTCCCAGCATCTTTTGGTTTTAAGCGTCGGATCTTAAGCCGAGAGCCCCATTTGTAACTCTTCATCTTGTAGGATCGATGCTTTCGGTCGACTAGAACTCCATCTTTGTACCAGGTGATGTTCCCACGCACCTTTTTGGTGCTGAGTTTACATTTCAACATGACTGGCTTCCCCTCATACATAGTGATATTCTCCAGTGAAACTGTAAATTTGGGACGCTGAGCTGCTGAAAAGTAAATAATTATTTACCTTTCAGATTGGCTCATTGGTCATAACCGAGCTTGTTGTATTTGTATGCAGCATAATTTGTAAAAACGCGATATTTTCTTACTACCTAACGCTAGTTTCTAGCTATCCTGCCCGAAAATGTGAATTCTCGTTTGCTTCAAGAAATAATGGATGCTTCGTTTTTCTGAGAAGGGGATTCTTTCTCGCTGCGAAGGAAAACTTGTGTCGGCGGGCAAGTTAGCGCCTAGCAAGTTTCTGACCAAATTTTCTCCAATACATCGTATCCAATTGAAGAATCAAGGGCGACATATATTTACCCCAACAACAGTAGAAATTAAGTTCCTATTTAACCTTCTATTCTAATTAATTTTTATTCTACGTTAAATCTGGTTTAACAGTAAGTAATAGTATACGATGCACACAATTTTCAACTCGGATCATCAAAGAAATCTTGAAAAAAATGTGTGTTCAAAATTAGGATGTAATCGGGTTCGCTCGGGTTCCAGATGTTTGATAAGAGACAACAATCGTCATCTTTAAAATGCAGGTGTCATAAATAATTTTCCAAGCACAAATAAAAGATCATACACTCTCTTTTTTTATAAAAATCTTCATTTATCTGGAGGTCGAGGCAGCTAAAATTTGAGAATATGTTATGTGACCTACCTCGGGCTGAGACTACGTTAGGACCTATAATTTTGTCATGTGTTTGAAAATGGGAAGTACAATAATTTTACGTAATTGTTTATGTTCATCATGAAAAGAATTTTCGAGAACAACATACTTCATAAAGTGAGCATACAATTTGAAAAGGAATCGTCTCTTTTCCACTGATGATATTACTGAAAACTGAAAAAATTAAGAACATTTTAAGAAGGTTTTGAGGCTGAAATCATCATAATAATTAAGAATGTTCAGCTTCAGATCAAAATATAAACTTACTTGTAAACGAAAAAGAGTTTAGTCAACTTACCACCACCAATTCTTAAACACGTGCTGTATCCCGGAGAAGAGGGCCCAGGGAGCTCACTGCAGTCAGAAGGCCCCATTTTAATGTTCATTTGCTGCGCGTATCCCAGCTCTCTCTTGCAGATGCTGTTCTTGAGCATTTGACAGTCCTCTCGACAGATTTTTCTAGCAGTGGGAAGGCGGGCTTTCTTGTTGCATGGTGGAAAGAAGTAATAGCAGAGACTAGGCACCAAAAACTTCTTACACTTGCCCGAAACATGTTGGTTGAGGATATTGACGAAGATAGACACCCGGCCTTCCCTTCTCGCCTGGTTTTGCTTCGATTTACTAGAGATGAAGATGTTTTCATTACGCAGGTACGCGGAGCAAACGCTACCCTGATATTTCTCACACACACCCTTGGCACTTCTGCAATAAACAATACAGATAAAAGGAGGTTACTGAGGCGTTTTTCTCATGATTTACCGTTGCGATAGGACGGTGCAACAATTTTCTCTTATACTCAGAGACGGACAGTTTTTGAATCTGAGTCAATGAGCCATGAAAAATGAGTTACGAGTCAACTTCAAATTTCTATTTTTTCAGTAGAGTTTGGTTCCTAACCCTAAAAGCTTATAGTTAATGTTAGGCACAAGAGTCCAGAATATACTGTAAGTGTGCGAAAATTTGAAAGTTGACTCATGATTCATTTGACTAACATATATATTAGGATTAGGGTTTGGGTTAAAGAATAATTAGGGTAAGGGTTAAGGTTAGAAACCAAAAATTGCTGAAAAAATGGACATTTGAAATTTGACTCATGACTTATTCACTCATTTCCAGGTTGAATCTTGAAAACTGAACAATGATCTTCCTAGAGAAAGATGAAACGCAGCCCCAGCCAAATCTTAAGTCTATGATCTATCACTAAATGTCAGTGGTACATACTGCTTACAACTCAAAACTATCGCTAAATAGACTTTCATTAAATTTGGAAAATGAAGAAGCATTATGGGTTAAATTATAAACTACCTATTAACGTCTTCTCTTCCTTAGAACTTTGTATTTGATGTTGATGTTGATAGTATGTATTGGTGTTTCCAAGGTTCTTGCTGTGAGTAGGTAAAGAAGTCAAAATAATTTCGCCTCTGTTGTGGATAAACGTTCACAAAGCAAATGCCACTCGCTGAAAGACATACAAAGTACGTCTGTTTTTGTTACCTTCGAGATGTTAATTTTTGCGATTAATTGTTTCAACATTTGAAGAACTTTCCCAAAACAGTAGCACTTTCGAAACTACTACTACAGCTTATTTTCCAGTTGAAACACACATATCTATAGATATGAAGTAGTGCGGATCAGACAAACAGACAGACACTGAATACAAAGAAAACGTGAGAGATGATGACTCCATTTCCAATATCACAACGTTAGCTGAGGTTTGCCATCACAGCGATCTTTTGCAATAGTCTTTCTTTCAATTTCTTGGTGTTTTGTTAATAAACGTTATTGGTTATTTTATTGCTTCATATAACTATTGAACTTATGACTTATGTTATTAAAATAAAATACAAAAGAAACAACTCCTTTGAGGCATTTCATTGCAATAAAAGTATGCAAGAAACACAATGAAAGTGGAAGTACGAAGGCAAAATGGAAAATACTTTTAGAGCAATAATAATATCTTTTTAGGGGGGTGGGGTGGGGTGACGGAATACTGTAAGTGATCAAATACAGCGGTAGTTTATTCGACGTGTTATGTGAAATATTCAATGTTTGGCGTTTGACGCAGTTCACCCAGAAGGAGTTAATTATATATCACGGTCTAATATCAATACATGAAAGGCGCTGAACTGATAAGAAACCTCAGTCAATCCGGTCGGAAGTGTACGCCAGTTTATCATGAGAAAAGACAGCGGAAGGGAAAATTGAAACATGAGTTGCCTGGGGGAAAAGGGAGAAAGAGTGTTTATCTTATCACGAAAACAGAGCCACGGAGATACCTGTTTATCACCCTTGTCATGCAAGTTTGATTATCGAGTCTTTTGTTTCAGAATGTTAAGCATCATGTTCAAACTTTATAATATAAATTATCCAGAGAAATAAACTAATCTATGCATCTCTTAACCCTAACCCCGAGTCAAGTTTCCTCCCTTTCTCATTTAAACAGTTTGCTGCAATTTATAAACAAACTGCATGAATAGTTGGCTCGCGCAGGGTGACGTGCGGGAGTAGGGCGACCCTGATAGAGACAACTTTTCTCCATGTAAACAGGGCCTGATTTTGGCACTGCAGGTATTTTTATAGTGAAAGTAGATTTAAATACAGAAATAGTATAATATATTGTTAGTAGATTCTGCTTTTAGTTTGAGAGATACTATTAAACTTTAAAGGACACACCCACTCCTACCCCTAAAGTCGTGGCGATAGAGAAATCATTTGTCTGTGGGCTCTTTGCCATAACTCATAAGGAAAACATCACAATTGTTCTGGATCTTGTCAGTTGCATTGGAACCTATTGCAACCTTTAATACACTGAAACACTATATATATATATGGCAACAAACTATTATAAAATATATTGCTAATTAATTTGCTTTGATTGGGAATTGTTTAGTTCTATATTTGAACACAAAATTATAAATACTACAATTACTAAATAAGAGATTGTACGTAAGGACAATTAGAAAGGTGTCTCAGTAACCAAGGATTTTATTTTTAAACTTTTTATATGTTTCCTGTCGTTTTCACTAGCCTAGTGAGAATAATGGCTTTAAATCGCTGAACAACAAATGAAAACCGTTAGTTTAAACCAGAGCAAAATATGGAGGCCCTAATATTAGAAATGTACACAAATGTACCGAACAAATCCAGAATTGTGTTTGAAAGTTTGCGTTCAGAAAGAATGCGTTCATTTGTAGTTAACGCGCGGTGCTTGACGGGATGATAGTTTCAAAATGGCGGCTCCGATGTTGATGTTTAAAATCAAACGCAAAAAATGGAATACGAATTTCCATCGGGAACGGCTCAACCGGGAAAAAGGGACTACCTATTCAGAAGTTGCTTTCATTTCCGAAATATTCCAGTGTGAAGAACTAAAACAACGTGTTCCGTTTACCTTCCAATTCCTCAATTTTTGGGTAAACGTGCGTCTACCAATTGGTCTTCTAAATATGTACCAATCAAAAACGGTCCATTTTCGGATCAAATCTGTTTACAGATTCAACGTCATTTACATTACATTGAGCTGACCAAATATGGACTGTCTAAGAAATGATGTTATCTTCCATGTTTTGGAGGAAGTGAGGTAACCGTATGAAGCAAGTTTAATCTTTCTTGCTTAATCCAGTTGATCCTTTCAGTCGGATGATGGTTTTTATAGGGAAGGAGATAATCCAATCAAAAAGAAGAAACGGTAATTTCCGATTTATCCAAATAACAGACAACAATAGCCAATGGTTCATAACTGGACCATTTCCATGACGGCATAAAATGTCTGTGTTTAAGACCACTTAGTACAATTATGCATCTTGATACGTGTCAATCTTTTGTATAAGATCTTTCTCAAAGCTAGTGTCGTTTTCATAATTTGTGTCAAACCAAAAAGTATCCGAGTGTTGACGATTGTTTCAAGAAAGCGATTTATAGTATCATCTGTCTGAAAACAAAGCAAAAAGATAAGTCGTGTTTGTTAAAACAATGTTGTGTAACAATTATGTAGTATAATCTGAAGTACCTGATCTGAAATTCAAGAAACAGCCATCTAAGCAACGTTGAAGAACCCTAAAAACGGATTAGAATATTTGCTCTCTATTTTCCAATGGTAGAAACGCCAGACACAGACTTATGGGAGAGGCAGGCCTACTGGCCAATCATAGCATGGCATCTGAATTAATCCTTGGAGGAGACATTTTGCTAATTTGTTACTAATCAAATATGATTCTCGCAATTGCAGGCTCACAATTTAATACACCCAATTTCCTAAATTATAAACTAAACATTGCATGATTCAATACAACGAGATTACAGTAACAGACCGTTCAAATTCCAGGCTAAGCGTACTTGTTATATTAAAATCAGACCATTTTTTTCCCTTTCTCAGATAAACGAGTGATAAAATGAGTTCATCTTTGCACCTTTACAAAGTAGCCGACGCGACATCCTTTTAACCACACTCAATATGTGCAAATGTGAACTATGTCCTTATCTAGACATCAATGTAGCCTTGCCAATGTACAAAGTGCGGCGACTGACGAAGGTGGAGAAATATCAGATAAGGCAACAGATTTTAAATATTCAACCACTTAACACGGCTCTGTATCAGATGAACCGTCAGATCCAATTTTAAAATTTCTAGAAAGTCTTGGTGGGAAAAGACAGCTTTGATGAACATCTCAAGTGCAAACGTCGTAGATAAATAAATCAAAGCAGAAACTGTCGTGGGGTAGCTGGGAAAGTAATCTAACTACTAAGTAATTTAAGGCGGCAAAACAAAGCGTTTTAGGTGCGTTGTGAACGTGCAGAGGTCAGTATCAATAGCAGCCGTGCATAAACTAACAGAGAACATTTCTGAACTGAGACCCGGTTCAAGTTAAACTTAGAAACACCTTTAGCTTTAATAATTCATGGCACGCGCTTCAGTGACATTCAATATTTCGTTAGACCTCTTGAGTTCAACCAAAGGGCAAAAATAGTTATTTGCTAAAACTGCAGTGAAATGGTAGCGACTGCTCGAGAGAATTTTGAGAGGAATGCCTCTTACACTTTGCCGGCTTTGGCTTTGGCTTGGCTAAAATATTTAGTTTACACCAATCTATAAGATTTACTGTCGACGAGGATTGTCTACTAGAATGGTCTCGCATCTATCTCACGTCTCGATATGCAGCGACAATCGAAAATTACTGAGCAAGATTCTGTTTTGCTACATATCTTACATATCAGTCATTCAGCACTACGCTGCTGCAGCGAATAGACAGAAGAACTTTCCTTCCAAAGCCGAGCTGAGCGATGATGGAACAGTTCACAAACGCAGGCCTTTTAAAGTGGGTTGTGTCTCAACGCTTAATCTCACTTTGCTTCTCACTTTTAGTGTTCTTTTCTGTATTTACATTAAAAATAGACGAAACCTGATAAAAGATAAACAATAAAAGGTATAAAAAGACATTGCAATCGGTATTGATTTAGGATAGACCTTTGTAGATTTGAATACTTGCAAGATGAGTCTCAAATCAAGCTGCATTATAGATCAAATGATGGGATTGATCAACTAAAAGTTGATATGTTATGTTTTTCGCCGTGACAGTGAAAGGTTTAAGCTGACGTTTCGAGCCATCGCGCAGAATTCTATTGTTATCTGCGACATTTCTACTTCAGTGGTCAGACCAGAATAATTATAAAAATTATGCAAATAGC